>APFE031527007.1:14667-93829 GCA_000404065.3 Pinus taeda | reverse complement strand
TGTATATGGTTAATGCACATCTGATCCTGCATTATTTATGAACTTAGATCCTTGTTTCTTGCATAGTAGTATGTTTTTTTGATTCTACAGGTCCTTTTGAAGCTGAGCAGACAAAGAGCAAGTGACAAAACTCTATCAAGAAAGAGAGGAAATTGAGCGCAAGACTCAGGCTGGCCCTCTTGGTTCTCCTCTCATCTATTTTCATAAAAGGAATCAATAGTAGACTTTGATTGTTTGTTTCTAAGATAGCCACCCATCTTAGTGGGAATGGTAGCATTCATGTGGAAACTATTCCCATATAACAAGTAGGTGGGTGGCCACTAATATCCACATGGACCAATCTTCCTCTATTACTTATCTCCTACTTTCTAATAACTCATCTCAAATAACTTTAATCTTAAACCAAGCCAACACATGACAAAGAATACCAAGGCATCTCAACACATGTTAGGCATGTTAAGACTTACCAAGTGCCAACACGTGCCAAGTGCCAACGTGTGTGAGGGAATGTTACGCATGTTATGAAATGGTAGGGCATGTCGAATATTGTTAAGGTATGCTAGGAGTGCCAATGCATACCAAGGAGTGTTAGGGAGTACAAGGCTAACATAAGGGAGCATTGGGTCAAAAAGCATGGAAGTGAATGAATATGAGGGTGATTCAAGGAGTGTTCATGAGTGTTAGGTGTGCCAAGGAGGGAGTGATAAGGTATGCTAGGTAGTAGTAAGGAAACTATGGAATGGGAAACTCCCCAACCACGCACCCATTGACAGCATGAAAAAATGTCACAAAACAAAGTATTATAACCCTAAACCTATTCTAAACTAAATAAAAGGAAAAACCAGTTAATTGAGTCATTAACATGTCCCCTTAAGCTCAGTCCCTGCATCCTCCTTGACTGTCTATATGAATCAACACCTCTCTACTCCTTCAACCGGGTTGAAAAGGATTCAATTGCGATAGGAAGAATCGGTGGGATGAAGAACCTCAAGTAAGTTGCAATCCCTGCATCCTGCTTAACTATGCATGTGACTCAACCTACGTAGCTACTTCAACTAGGATGAAAGGGATTCAATTTCAATAGGAAGAACATGCATGATTGTGAACCTTAAGAGAGTTGTACTCTCTCCATCCTCTTTGGCTTCAATTGTAACTCAACCCCCTTAGCTCCTTCAACCTAGATGAAAATACTTCAATAGGAAGAAATGGTGGGATGAAGAACCTCCTACAAACTGAAATAGGAAGAAATGGAAGGATCGGGCTACAAATTGCAATATTGGCCCAATCAAACTGTGTCGTTTCATCACTAAGAAAAGCATTTTGTCCCACGTGGATATGAAGCATGTCTTCAAATTCTCATGTAACAACACGAAAATGGGTTTACTTTTTAAATGTTATCACCCACATCACACTATGCCATCCATGACCATAATATTATTCAAGACCATTCACCACAATCCGCACAAGGAAGGTCCCTTTTGGAGAGAGAATTAAATAAACATATGTGTAGATGTGATAATTAAAATATAGTGAAATTAAACAAGCATGAAATAAAATAAAATTAAAAATCATGAAAACCAAACACCCCTCACTATATTTAAGCATAATCACATGAATATCATAACATAAAATATGATTAAATAATGAGTTTGTAAAAAAAATATATAATTTTATTTTTCAAAATGATATAATCCAAAATTTTTCACCCAACCATAGGAATCTACGATAATTACCACATCCATAATAGTGTATGAGGTGATCAAGGCAATGCATTCAAGTAATTGGCTTCTATCTCACTCAACTCAAATCATTTTCTCTTGTGTTAGAAAATATATTCATTATAGAACTCTCAAGGAACCTTATGTATCCATCAAAAAATCATAACACCCCCTCCATTGGCCCACACAACATAAGGAATACCTCTTTCTCTACTCAATAATCCCTTAGGGATGTGCATCCCTTCTAACGTTATTAAATATAGGGAAAAGGAGTCTAATCTATTGAAATCCTTCTAGGAATACATTAAAAAACAAATCTTCGATCTCACGGAGCCACAAATTCATGGAGACCTTTTAACTGCCAAAATCCCACAATGATAGCATGAGTGGGGGATTCAAAAAACCATTAGATCAAGACAATAAATACTCTTCACCCAATGTATAAGAATGGTTCAAAGCCATACTAGTGTCATATTCTTGCTACAATAATAGTCAAGCTATCCAACTATATATAAACTACATTAGATCAACAACATTGTACTCTTGTTCACTACAACAATGGAAATATGGCTAAGGTAGATGGGAGGATGAGGAAGTGAGAAATGATAAGAATACACCGATTTGAGCTAGAAAATAGCATATGAAATGAATCCCAACACCAAATAGACTTTTGCAGATTCCACATAGGATACTTTTCCAACACTCACTTATCTGATCACCATCTTCTTTGAATTAGCAAACACACTAGCTAGCTCGACCACTCCATTCTCAAATAAAAAATTTCCCAAGGAACCTTTATACGTTGGAAACATAATCATTCATAATATGAAATGGAAACGCCTATAATCAAATTCCTAAATACCACATAGAACCTTCACACATATTCCTTATTGGCTCTTCTCCAGTATGAAATGATAGTGGCTCATACCTATAAGGACACTAGCTCTTGTAAATGTGAACACTGAAACCCTTAAGAATCTCTCTAATCCAACGACATCTACCTTCAAATGGAATCTAGTGTAGGATAATCATCTACTCTAATACCATATTATAAAATGAATTGGACCACACATACTGATGGAACTCTAGATAGAGTACATGCACATGACAAACACAAAATTTTGTTATCAAATTCAAATAGTTACAACAATATTCACTTCTATTATATAGAGTTTGGGAGGTGATATTTTCCCAAAACTCTAAAAGCTAATAATAACCAAAAGGCCTATCTTTTAGCCTAAGTCACTAATGTTACTTATTACACATGTAAGCATTATATTATAACACCTTCCTCAATGATATTTTGAAGGCAGAGGTTTATATGTGTCAACCTCAAGGTTTCTAGGTTCCTATAAAGGACTTTATGGTATGTAGATTAGTTAAGGCTCGTTATGGTCCCAAATAAGAACCAAGAGCTTGGTACATCAAAATTGACAAAAATTTGTAGGATAACAGATATATTAGTATATTTAGATGACATTGTCATCATAGGTAGTGAGGCCAAACCAATTACCAAGATAAAACTGAATCACATTCGACTTTTCAAATTACATGTTTAGGCCTCCTCTAACATTTCTTAGATGTTGAAGTTTGGCATAGTAACAAGTGTGTTTTTTCTTTACATACTAAGCATGAAAAATGTCTACTAGAAAAATAAAAGATTATTGATTGTAAAAATATATACATAAATGGAGAAGTTGAAACTTTCAGCTAAAATAGACTCAAAATCAACAAATGAGACAATTTACATGCAACTTGTGGGAAGTTTGATTTATCTTACAATCATTGGGATAGTTCTTATTTCTGCAAACAACTACATATCCAGGTTTCACATAGACCTTGAAGTAGAACATTGGATAGCAATAAAAAGTGATTTGAAATATGATAAAAGTACAATAGGTTTTAGATTACTATATGGTGAAAGTGATGCATTTCATTTAACTAGTTATACAAATTCTAATTGTGTGGGATGAATAAATAACCGCAAATCAACAACTTGATATGAGTTTAGTCTTGGAAGGGTCACAATTTTATGGGTTAGTGAAAAAAATGTGGTTTCACCTTCTTCTATGGAGGCAGAACATAGGGAAACAATAAAAGGAACATGTGAAACAATTTGGCTTAAACAAATAGTTGCACACTTGATGCTTGAACAAACCAAGCCAATAATTCTTTTATGTCACAATTTAAGTGTTCCAAAATTAGCAAAGAATCTAGTGTTTCGTGAGTGCACCAAAAACATTGATGTCCATTTTCATTTCATCCAACATCTTGTAGAAAATGAAGAGGTTCAACTTCAATATTGCACCATAGAACAATAGTTTGTAGACAATTTCACCAAGCCACTTGGTCCAGATAAATTTGTCATATTTTGAGACAAGTTTGGTGTATTTTCCAGAAATACCATTAAGGGACAATGTTATAGTGATTATTAATAATGTTCATTTATTTGTAATTAACATTTACCTTACATAAATACATAGTATATTAAGTACTTTAGTGTTTACAATAAATAAAAGGAAGAATTTGCATGCATCCTTCTCCTCTTCATTCATATATATGTAAGAGGACCTAATTTCTAATGAAAATATAAATTGATTGTTCCTGTCTAATGAGTATATTATTTTATCCATTCAAGCTCATCTTAATCCAATAATAACATTCCAATCTAAATTACTCAACCCATAGAGCGGTAGGGTCACATGGGTCAAGTTGTCGATAAAGGAGTGTTGTAGGAGTGTAATTTGATGCTAGTGTAGGAGCAGGTGCATGCAAGGGTGCGAGCCTTATAAATAGTGTGCCACTACTAAAATTTTGATTTAAAAATAGGCAATTTTTAGAATAGAAGAATGCATGCTACTTCAAATTAGAATTAACCAATCTCAAGTCTCACCAGGTGCAAAATAACACAAGCATTCCATCTAAGGTGGGTCATCAAAACTGAGAGTTTAGGGATAAAAAGCACACGTTGATCTACTAGGGCTGTAGAGAGGGTAGAACTTTTATTGTTGAAATTAGGGGTTTTCCATTCCATAACTAGCACATTGATTATTTAGTGGTATATCCTCTAAATCATCCACCTTGGTCTTAGCCTTGATGTCCATGATATTTGCATATGAAGAACTCCTATCCAAGCTTACGCAACATCTTTGTACATCACCTCTAATTCACTCTCACTCGCCATATCCTCCTTCTTTGGATCAACAAAGATAATGAAGCTTACAAGCATAGGAAAATATTTAAACTACAAGGGTTTAAGTAGCAGGGCTTCTTTTATTTAACAATTTCCATGGAGCATTGCCATCTAAAGTGTCTTCCAATTGAAAACCCTAGCAAACAGACTTGGTATAAACCCTACTGTACAAAGCCATGATATATATAAACCCTTACTAGACATCCATGGCTATAATAAACATTTCAATTCAACGCTTGGAGGCTAGATGATTTCTTTTGCACAAAATATGAGCATTGAACTCATCGGCTTTCTCCATCTACTCCCGCAAAACTGAATTTTGGGCATCCTTCTTAGCCTCACATTTTCATCTGCCCCAAGGCACTGGAAATCATTGGCATAGATGTATTCAACGTGAAAAGTCTTTTCCTCATTGTAAAGAGTCATATGCTTGTGTCATTGCCATACATGGTAGCCAAATTTTGTCTTCTCCGTAGCGGCAACCTAGGTGTGATGTCCCAAAACCTTAACCACATTGTAGGAATTGGGCTTCAATTCATCCCATTTGCCACTTAAAATCATGGAAGTGATTTTTTGGCTGATCTTTGTGGTCTCCTTGGTGATCTTTGACAACTTGCACTCATTTTTTATGACTTTATCACAAATATCGACCATGAGAGCATCAATTCTGAAATATGGAGGTGGAATCCCAATATCTCCATCATGTTTCTCAACATGGATACATCAAGGGTAGATACCCAATTTTTCCATCGCACTACTTAGCCTGGATACATTGAGAGGACATTTAGAGCTCAGTTTCCACATATATCCTCCTCCAGATGCAAAAGTCACACCAATATCCAAGCCACACAGTGCATAGAGGTTTAGTTATGAATCTAAGAATTAACTTTATCATTCTTCCACAAATTCTATATCCAGAGCAAGGAGGTTTAACTTGTCTTGGCCTCTTATCATCCTTGTATTACCCTTTTGTATAGTTCTGCCAGCTTTTAGAGCCCCTTCCCCTTTCTTGCCTGCATAATTTGTTTTCCCCTATTCTCTAGCCTTTTTCTTGCCCTTTGAAGGACTTCACATTCTATTCTTCATCAATTATCAATGGTTCCTTTAGCTTAGGATTAAAATTTTCCTTAAAAATCAGTCTTAATTTATTTCTAGGATGAGTATGGGGTTTCTTAAGGAAAACTCTAGGCTCTATTTTTCTATCTTCATCCCCTATTTCCATACTCTGCTTTCCTTTCTCACTTCTTTTTTCTTGATGCTTTACTTCCTCCTTTTTTAACAGTTGTGTCTTTTTTCTTCTTGTTCTCTTTTCATATAGCTTAATATTTTGTTCCTTTACAAGGATTTTCTCAATAGGCATATGATTAAATTCAACCTTTGTTTCGAGGGCTAAGGTTTCAATACGATTTTTAGCCTTACCCTTTCTTCGTCTTCTTGGTGTAGGGTTTCTCCATGTCCTCTTCCTCAGATTTTTTGTTTTCTTATCTAACTCATCTATATACAATATCTTAATCAGGCCATGGTGACATATAATATCATGAGGTAATAGTTCTTGTTTGGTTTTGGTTTCTACATGACTTTGATGTAAGAAATAAGGTAAAATCATCTTTCCAAAACTAGCTAAATGACATAAAACATTTGGTATGATGTTCTCCTTTTAAGAAGAAGTTGAGATCCACATTCTACATCATTCATTTATTGAACCACCTCTCACCCTTAATAGGGATCCCTTTCATATCATTTTTGGGTAAACACTTCACTTATTTTGAGTACCAAAAGTTTAGATTCGTAATATTAAGAATCACACCAAAAATAAATAAATAAATAGTACTCAAAAGCTTAGATTTATAATATTAAGAATGTCAGAGGAGGAACAAATATATAAATAAGAAAAGAAAATAGCTCTTCGAAAAATGGACACCATATCATTAATAATATTAATAATTATTATCAACAAGTGTTTAGATTGAATCGTAGGATGGTGGTTTGTCATTCCATTCACCCATTTTTTAAAAACAAATTAATATTAATGATTACTTACCATATTATTAATAAATAAAATTAATTAAAAGAAATAGAAAAATATATATTAGATAGAAAGAGCCTAGTCTTTGGAGGTTTGGATCTTAGGCTTAACTATGAGTTTTCGATATATGTGGCTTGCCCACTCTATGAGTTTTCTACATATGTCGCTTACCCGCTTTCTATTATCTCACTATTGCATATATCAAGGTGAGGATGCTAGTTCCGTATGAAAATTTGTAGGTTGAAAACAAAAATATTACTACTTATTTATTATTTATTAATAAATAAATTAATTAAAAGAATTAAATATATATATATATATGAAATGGAAAAATGGTTCACATTAATAAGTTAATAAAAAAATCATCAAATTGGTTTTAACACTATAGCAGAAAGGGTAAAAATAATTTATATTAAATATCTAAATTTAGTATTAAATTAAGCAATGGTTTAACTTATAGACAAAATACCCTTTTTTCTCTTCAATGAGAAATATTGTCATTTTTGTATGGGACAATACAATTTTAAGAAATATTGTGATTTTTTGTTGTTTAAAACATGTTTTTGAATGTATAAATGGATTTAATGCCCTGAAAAACTGTGACTTTTTGTTGTTTAAAGCATATTTTTGAATGTATAAATGGATTTGACACCCTAAAAAACCTTTGAGGCACTCAAATTCTATTGATTAAACAACTTAAACTTGAGTTTCTAAAGATCTCTACTAGATTTTGGTTAAAATTAACAAAAAAAATCGAGAGAAAAGTTAGGCTACACCTTAAATTAATATTAGATTAGAAGAGTGTAAATTTATTATAAATGAAATAACCAAATTAATATAGTAAAATAATAAATCACTTCAATACCCCAATGGGGGCGACCAAACGTCAGCACAAGTGACAAATGAGTGGCCCTTAGAACATGCTCCCACTCCACATGCACATTAAATCTACATCATGCAAAATCTAGGTATTCACTTCGCACATTAATTCTACATCATGCAAAATCTGGGTATTCACTCTGCTGGTACTAGGAAAGATCTTTCTCTCCCTGTCGATAAATTTATTTGGAGTGCAGTCTGGTGCCTAAGCTTGGGCAAGGAATCTTGACAAGTGAGGTGTGTGGGTCTGCATGCATGGCGGCTTCTTGAAGTTTCAGTCTTGTCTAAGAGGCATTGTGGAGGTTAGAGACTCTCTGGTGTAGCTTGGAATTTATCAGTTTCTCAGTCCTTGGGACACGAGCACTTAAACAGGCACGAAATTGAGTCATCTCCAACGTTTGGCCCGTCATTGGCTCATGCTCAGCAAAATCATCTCTCTCAAAATTCAAATATCTTAGTGGGGTAACAAATTTGCGCCTCTTAGTTTCTTTGCTCATCTATACATTCCGGAGATTTCCTATCTCATGCTAGGTGGGTGCAAGGTTGTAGGCTCTTTGTGGTCTCTTCTAGGCATCTTTTGGTGTGAGGACGACTTTGGGGTGATTGGGGATCAAACCATTTTTTATTTGATGTTTAATTGTGGTTGTGCTGCCTGTGGTGGAGGGCAGTTAGGGTGGTGGACTTAGCTTTTCCCGCTTGGCCTTGAAATTTTGGAAGATTTTTATTTTTCTTACTTCAAAGGGCAGGTGGTGAGTGCCCTGGTGTAGCCTTCTCCATTGTGGTGGTTTTCTAGTTCTTTTACTTTTGTTTGGTTTTGCATGTGCTCTATTGTTGCTCCTTTGGGGTCTTGCCTCTACCATTTGATTGACTCATTCCTCTTCTCCATGCCTCGTCAACAAGGTCACCCTTGCTACAGGGGTGGGTAGCAGTGTCAGGGGAGGTGTGTCGAGCCTAGTCTTAGTGCATCCTCGGCTATTTCAGGTAACTGGTAATTTGAGCATACTGAGACTCTCTATCCACCTCCTTCACCTGGTCATGTAGTAGTTCCAGTCACCATGGAATCTATAGCTGAACAAATTCAATGCATCCAAATTAATATCGATATCCTCAAGGACCACAAGTATGAAGAGAGAAACAAAATTATGTCTTACTTCAACGAAATTCAGTATAGCCAGAAGGAAATTTTCAAGCAGTTGGATAATCTCTGACACCATCATTGTCATAGAAATGACCATCTTCGTAGTCTCGAAGCGAGGGTGGAACATATCGATTTCCATACGCATGATCAGGTTGGTTTCTTTGCATCTCCCCTTGTACTCCCCCCTCACCCTCGCCCCCTTGATATGTTTCTGTCATCTATGGGTTCTGTTTTGTTAATTTTGGATATGCTAAGGCTAGAAATCCTCTGAGAAATAATTTATGTAAGTTGCCTATTTTGGTATTTTCTTGTCTTCAATATCAAAAAGTCTAGTCGGAAAGAGAGTGCAAGGACTGCCTAGATGAACTCTGTAAGCTACATTTTGTTGAAAATCTAATGAAAGCAATTTTAAATGAAAAAAAATAAAAATAAATCACTTCAATATGAAATTAATGATAATAATGATTAACATACATGAAAAAAAATGTGGTTTATTAGACCTTAAGAAAGTAAGATATTAATTGTGACTCTTTCATAACCAATGTGGTCTATCATACCTCAAGAAAGTAAGAGATTAATTGTGAATCTTTCATATTTTATTTCTATGCTCAAAAAGAAGGGAAACTAGCCCTCCTAGAAGGGAAATAAGCATGCTTGCATGTTCCCTATCCCCTATCCCATTGTTGTTATTTACTGTTGACTATATTCTTTTATATATTGATGGTCTACCTTGATCGTGCTATGGCATAGTGGACCAAGATGTCAACATCCCTAGAGAGCCCAAAATTCCATAGCAACTCTACTAATATTAATGTGTCATCCATACCTCCTAAAATCAAGAGAGGATTTCAATATGTTGAAAGGGAAGCTTCAATAGAAAGAAGGTTTATTAGTGATGTTGAATTGGAGGAGGAGGTGGGAAGTTGGGCCCATGACATTAGCAATACTAGCAATGCCAAAACCTAGAAAGTTAGATGCATGCACACCATAGATATTTATTGGAAACTAAAAACCATTATGGAAAATTTTATGGTGGAGCACTCAAAAGCTCAGAAATTAGTGTGAGAGATGCCAATAGAGACTAGGAACCTCAATGATAGGAGTCACCATCTTAGCCAAGAAACTTGTAGATCTAGATTTCACAACTTGTATATCTAGACAATCAACTTATATTTCTAATAAAATCCTCCTTGCTCTCTTGGAATTGAACATCCTTTTTTTCTCATTGTTGCAGGGTTGTGTTGAAATGATTTGAAAAATGCTTACATTAGAATGTAGGCATTTTTTTTTTGTTAGTGGTTAAAGTTTGTTGAGATATTTTCTCAACAATATTCTCTCGTGTTACAAACTGTTGGATCTCATTACCACTATTTATGTGGCTTGTAATTTGGCTTTGTAGTGAAGAATACAAATTATTTTTTGTGTGTAATCTATCCACCACGACTACTCCAATTTTCTTGTTGGTACCAGAGAAGGTTTGAACATGTATCCCTCATGGGAGGGCTCAAGAGGATGAAAGAGATATGCGATCTGATGGTTTTGGCACATAGATAGTTAGAGTGTTCATTTGCAAATTATTTCAGTGTTGATATTGTTTTTTTCATGTCTTGCTTGGCATGGTTGGAAGGAGTAGCGAAGAAGGTTTATGTTAACTAACAGAAGCACACCAATAAATTTATGAGGACAAATTTGCAATAGACATCTAGTTGGTTTTTCGTATGGATTTTGTTAGCGAATTTGGTTGTACTATCCACAGAGTTAGAGGGTAGTAAGACGCTACTAATACTGTGATGCTGGTGGGTTCAATTTGGCAACTGTCAGCATAATTTGTGGCATTATATGAAATGGGTTGGAGAAGTCAACAATGGGAACTCCGACCTACATTTTAATTTATGCCAATTTTTTTGGAGAATGTATTTTTGTTTGTTAAAATCTGTGTGGAGTCGAGCTACAACGAGTTGCTATAGATAGCAATCGAAAGAAGATTAATTGCAAATGTTGGAGCTACATACTCAGAAAGGAGCCTATGCATATCATGCACTTTCTTTACCGTGTACCACCTTGTTACATGGTTTTGTGCCAATTAGTGCAGAATTTGGAGTTCAAAGCATGAGCCCAATCTTTACTTGTTTAAGTAAAGTGCACGAGATTCCATGGTTCACTTCTAGGTCGGGCACACAAATGAGTAAAATGTTTTATCTTTGGAATTATGGGTTTCAATGTTGGAGATGAGATTTCATTTCTACTTGTTTGTTATCCTTGGGCTACTACATGCAGTACAATAGAGGGAGAGTTTGTTCTGAAAAAATAAATAAAATAAAATAAAATAAATAAACTATATATACATTAGTCATATATATATATATATATATATATATATAACAGACTAATGTTAGTGCATATGGACTGCATTGTTTTGTAGTATCACTAGTTGCAAACATGGAATGTGCTAATCAACACACTATCTTAATTGTCGAAGTGCTTCATTTTTCATCGGAAAATGGTCCTTATATTCAATAGGAGGACTACGTATTTAGCAAGGGACTTATGATGCATAAGGAATATATGGTAGTGAGGGGTCATTTGATACCGTTGGTTATTTTTAGAGTTTTGTTCCAATTTAATATGCATATTATTGTTTATGGTCATGTGTGGAAAATTGGTTTCGTTTTATTTATGGTGTATAAAATGTATGTGCTTGTATGTGAATTTGCAAAAGTGGAGAATCAACTATTTAACAAAGGAATATAATTAAATTAGTGGTTCTCAACGTTCTTCGGTGGTGAGAGAAGGTACCACTAATTTAATTGTGTGAGTCTGTTATATTTTGACTGACCTTGTTGTGCTTTGGGCTTAAAGAGCATCTATTATAGGTTATTTTATGAGACCCATGTGTCTGGAAAGGTAAGCTGCATAATTGGTTGCTGGATATAGTCCAATATCGAGATTGTCCTTTGGGAGATTGAGAAGCATCAATTATACAAATTTGATCAAATATTGTTAGAGGCGATTGTCTTAAATGATTTCAATGGTAAGCTCAAATATTGTGGTGGTGAAAATAGCGTTGTACGAAGACTTTAGAGTAGGGATAACTGTCGAGGAAGGCCAACCAGATAGATGTGACATGTGAATTGTAATTTTTCATTTTTGTATTAATCATTGTAATGAGATAAATGTAAGTATTAGAGGGGAAACTTGGAATAATGCTAGAATTTAGGCAGATTTTGTTTGTTAATGGTTAGAGTATGTTGAGAGATTTTCTCAACAATATTCTCTTGTCTTAGAAACTACTAGATCTCATTACCACTATTTGTGTGGCTTGTAATTTGACTTTGTAGTGAAGAATAGGAATTATTTTTTGTGTGTAATCTGTCCACCATGACCTCCCCCCTAGTTTTCATGTGAAATCACCTACTATCATTAGATATCACTAATTTAATAAATTGAATAAATTACACATCACCTCTTATTATGAAGTAATTTAATATTTTTGGTTTAATTACTTATTACAATACCTATTACAATAATAAAAATTTAAGGAATTAAATAAAATCCATTTCTATGAACCATGCAAGATAATATCAATGTACATTAAAGGGTTATTATTTTTCTAAAAGATAATAATGTCTTTTCTTCTTTCCATTTAAATAAAAAAATGCAATTTCACCATGTTAAAAATCCTTTCCTATTAATAATAATAGTAATGATTTAAAATAAAGTGTCTTGATGCCTATCCATGCTTAGTAGACATTTACATGGTTAGGTTTGATATTCCATATTTAAGAAACTTTCCTACAATTTTTACTAATTTTTAGTGAGTCCTTGATGATGGGTGGTGAGATAGCTCGAAATATAAGACATCTCACACAACACACATCCAAAATCTTACATCAACACAATTTTTAGAAGTTCATTGGTTTAACCTTAATGTCTTTTTAGATTTAAACTAAATGGAACTGATGATTTATCTAATTTATAATCTACAGATTATGGAGAAGGAAAATTCATAAATATATAAAATTAATAAAACATATTATATATATATATATATATATATATAATATATATATAAATATATTATAAAAATTCTTATCAATTTTAGTTAAAAAACTAAACAATTATTTAGAAAATTAAATATAAAATCAACATTTAATAGGAATAATAAGAATGATTTCCTTACCAATAACTTAAGTTAGTTAAAAAAAATTAATGTGAGTAAGAATGTGATTAAGACTAAATTTTCTGTTGGCGTGCGAAGATAGGGTTTCACTACTCTCTGAAGTAAAATGGTACACAGAGGGTCAAACTCTTCATGCCCTCTCTCGGCACCCTCATAGACAACCATAGTTTGAGTTGTTCTGGGAGAAGCATTGAATTTTTTCTCCTGAACATATATGTCCTCTCCATTGCACCAGTATCGATCACCAGGCTCAAAGTATTCTTTAGCAACCTGCCACAGGCCCTCACAACAAATCTTTGATCTGCATTTGAAGCATTCGACGGGACAGATTTGGGATTTTGGAGATCAGACACAAAGTGACCTCTAGATTAGTTTACCTGTGTAGGTTGTTATGTCAAGAAATAGGCATATCGATTGTTGCTCGCAGATGTGGTCGATTAGTTTACCTTTGTAGGTTGTTATGTCAAGAAATAGGCATATCGATTGTTGCTCGCAGATGTGGGTTCGACCATTAGATCCATTGACGGGACCTAGGAATCTCTTCGGCCCGTCCATGTAGCGGAGCAGCTCCATTTCAATGGGATCTGGTGGTGCCCTTCACATCGCTCTGTCGTAGAGATGAGTCAACCTTCAATCCAATCGCATGGAATATTTCCATGACAGCGAAGGACGAACCTACTTTGGAAAAGGCTTGATTCGAGGACGGATCACTCACTAGATCCAAGGGCAACACGCATATGTCAAATCTGGAATCGACAACAATATCACAGTCCTCAACAGAACTTTCGACCTTGCACATAGAAGCAGTAAGCACAATTGATCAGGGTTTTTATACACAGGCTCTTGGGAATTTCTGGGTCTCAACGAATCCTCCCACGCATCAGAAAGCAGATCCATATCGAAAGATGGAACTTGTAGATCTTCAACCATCGAATTTGGAACCGTATAACCCTATTCAAATTTTTGTTAAGCCTCCAAATGGAAAAACAACATTGATCTGGGTCCATGCTTCCCAAAAAGTGACCCACCTGAAGCTTAATATCTAGGATAAGCTCAACATTCCCATGAATTAGTAGAATTTGATCTACAGTTCCAGGGCAATGTAGAATGAATAGTTTCTTCAAGAATACAATGTCTCTCCATCATCCACCATCATCCTAAACATGATACTACGAGGTGGATGTTGGATCAAGAAAAACAAAGAGCACTTGGGGAATGGCATGATCTAGTCTTCCTAAAGCTAAAGACCAAATCAAAAGCATAATAACGGAGGTCTTTCTTTGAAAGAAATCCTTAAACGAAAACAGACAACAAAAATTACTATTATCAGACACAAAATACCCCCAAGCCCTATAGTGTGGAACAACTGAATCAAGTGCTAGTACTGAACATAGACTTATCAGAAACAAAAGATATGTGTTCTAGCTATGAAGCCCTAATAGTTATATATAGATTCAATAGATTCTGGACAAAACCAATTGATTTATTCCATTGGATCTTCACAAATTGGGATCTAAATTGTGAGATTCATCTATGTTCAAAAGGATTCTTCATAGTAAAGTTTTCGTCATCGGAAATACAAGACTATGTATTACATGAAAGACCATGGTTTTGGGTATCTATAGGATAAATTTTTTTAACCCCATGGTTTCAATAATTTGATGAAAACACAATGATAGTAATGTCAGTCTAGGTTAGGTTAAACAACATCCCCTTTCACTTTTGGCATAGAAAAGTCCTAAAAGGTATTGGGAATCTCTTAGGGAGACAAATCAAGATAGATACACAAAGAATTGAAGAAAGAATTTACACTTTAGCTAGAATATTTATGGAGGTGGACCTCAACAAAGGCTTTCCATATTGCATAGGATTGAAACACAACAAGCAGAGTTGGATGGAGTATCTATATTTTGAAAACATGACATTTGGATGCTCAATATTGTGACAAATAGCTCACCTACAAAATAAGTGTCCTAATGCAAAGAGAGAGACATGAAGGAAGAAAAAAAAGAAATCATCCTAAAGGCTGGAAATTTCCTTCGTTAGAAGAGGAAGAGGAAGAAGAAGAAGAGGAAGAAGAAGAACTAGAACCCCCTTCTAATGAAGGAAATCAAAGTATACAAAAAAATATAGAAATGGATGATACAAATGATGTTGGGATAGGCATACCTTTTCCCATCATGTAGCTGAAGAAGTTTTGTGAAACACTAGATTTGGGGGATACCAAGCACCATCTTGCTTTAGAAAGCTTGGATTCAGAAAAATAAAATCCATAATGTCAGAAGACAATCAACTAGCTATCATACCTTCCACATCATCACAAGGTGAATGGCAAAAAGTTGAATAGAAGAATTCACCAAGAAACGTTTAACTTCTCCTCCTTTTACTCGTTTGTTCATGGTTTTATGATTACTGGTCATTGACTCGCTTGATGCAATGATTCTGCATCTACAATATCAAATTTTGTTTTCATTAATAAAATTGCAATTCTTTCGTAGGAAAAAATGCTCATAAAGTCAAATGAATAATAATTTCAATAAATACAATTAACAAAATACTATAAAATCATTGAAAAATAAAAGGTTTACAAAGAAATGTTTAAATATTATATTATTTGGCTTTACCAAAAATTATTATAGTAATTCTATATTGTTTAAATTTCATTTTTTAATGGTATAAATAGATTTAAATCCCTCAAAAACCATGGTTACATTTGTATTTAACCATTCCAAAAATTCAATCTAAGGTTTAAGTAGTTCTTTTAGATTTTTAGTTGGATTTTGGAGAGGCCATCTATTTGACTCTCTTGACCCCTTTAGAGTTAAACTCATTACAATGATATTTTATTCCATTTATCCTCAATCAATTACAAGTAGAATTTTCTTGGATTTTTAGACTGATTTATCAATTACAAGTAGAATTTTCTTGGATTTTTAGATTGATTTTGGAGAGGCCATCTATTTAGAGTTAAACTCATTCTAATGACATTTTACTCCATTTATCATGAATGAATTACAGGTACAATTTTCTTGGATTTTCTTGGATGGCCAGTTTACTTCAGATCTACATTTAAAAGGTATCTATCTCTTAATAATGAGTGTATACCTATAATTAGAGAACAACATTTGGTTTGCAGTATCACCACATTGCAAACATGGAGTACACTAATCAACAGACTATCTTAATTGTCAAAGTGCTTCATTTTGCAGCAAAAAAGGGTCATTCCTTGTGTTCAATAAGAGGACCAAACATTCAACAAAGGAACTTACGATGCATCGAGAAGATATGGTAGGAAGGGGTCATTTGATAGCATTGGTTATTTTTAGAGTTTTGTTTCGATTTACTATGCATAATATTGTTTATGGTCATGTGCCCAAAATTGGTTTCATTTTATTTATGGTGTGTAAATTTTGTGTGCTTGTACGTGAATTTGCAAAAGTGCAGACCCAACAACTGAATGAAGGATTTTCAACTTTCTTTTGTGTCAAGAGAAGGTATCACTAATTTAATTATGTGAGTCTGTTAGATCTTGTTGTGCTTTGGGCTTAAATAGTGCCAGTTATAGGTTATGTTATGAGATCCATGTGTGTAGAAAGGTGAGTTGTATAATGGACTATTGAGTCCAGTATTGATATTGTCCTTTGGGAGATCGAGAAGCATCAATTATACAAAGTTCATCAAAGAGTGTTAAAGGTGATTATGTCTTAAATGAGTTAAATGGGAAGCTCGAATGTTGTGGTGGTGGTCCAGAGACTTTAGAGTGCTCATAAGTGCTGAGGAAGACCAGTGAGAGAGATGTGACATGTGAATTGTAATTTTTCATTTCTGTATTAATCATTGTAATGAGATAAATGTAAGCATTAAAGGGGGCACTTGGAATAATGCTTACATTAGAATGTAGGCATATTTTGTTTGGTAGTGGTTATAGTTTGTTGAGAGATTTTCTCGACAATATTCCCTTGTCTTAGAAATTGTCAGATCTCATTAGCACTATTTATGTGGATTGTAATTTGGCTTTGTAGTGAGGAATATGATTTATTTTTTGTGTTTAATATGTCCAACATGCCTGCCACTTCAATTTTCTTATGAAATCACATAATATCATGAGATATCGCTAATTTTATAAATTGAATAAATTACACATCACCTCTTATTCTGAAGTAATTAAATCTTTTTAGTTTAATTACTTATTCCCTTTACATATTGAAATATTTTCTATACTCAAAGTTTATATAATGCTTACATTAGAATGTAGGCATATTTTGTTGAGTAGTGGTTAGAGTTTGTTGAGAGATTTTCTCAATAATATTCCCTTGTCTTAGAAATTGTTAGATCTCATTAGCACTATTTATGTGGATTGTAATTTGGTTTTGTAGTGAGGAATATGAATTATTTTTTGTGTTTAATATGTCCAACACTCCTGCCCCTTCAATTTTCTTATGAAATCACATACTATCATGAGATATCACTAATTTTATAAATTGAATAAATTACACATCACCTCTTATTATGAAGTAATTAAATCTTTTTAGCTTAATTACTTATTCCTTTTACATATTGAAATATTTTTTATGCTCAAAGTTTATATAATGCTTACATTAGAATGTAGACATATTTTGTTTGGTAGTGGTTAGAGTTTGTTGAGAGATTTTCTCAACAATATTCCCTTGTCTTAGAAATTGTTAGATCTCATTAGCACTATTTATGTGGATTGTAATTTGGCTTTGTAGTGAGGAATATGAATTATTTTTTGTGTTTAATATATCCAACATGCTTGCCCCTTCAATTTTCTTATGAAATCACATACTATCATGATATATCACTAATTTTATAAATTGAATAAATTACACATCACCTCTTATTATGAAGTAATTAAATCTTTTTAGTTTAATTACTTATTCCTTTTAAATATTGAAATATTTTTTATGCTCAATGTTTATACATATATATAAACTTTGAGCATAAAAAATATTTGAACAGAATTCCTTAGACTTCCCACTAAGGCCACACATTTTAATATATCTATTACAATAATAATCATTTAAAGCAATAAATAAAAGCCATTTCTACAAACCATATAGGATAATCTCAATTGACATTAAGAGGTTGTTATTTTTCTTAAAGGTAATTATGTCTGTTCTTCTTTAAATTTAAATAAAAAATGCAATTTCACCGTGTTAAAAATCATTTTCTAATAATAATAATAATAATGGTTTAAAATAAAGTGTTTTGATGCCTATCCATGTTTAGTAGACATTTAAATGGTTGAGTTAGTTGATATTCCATATTTAATCAACTTTCCTACAATTTTAACTTTTTTTTAGTGTGTCCCTGATAATGGTTGGTGAGAGTAAGATATCTCACACAACACACATCCAAAATCTTACATCAACACAATTTTTAGAAGTTCATTTGTTTAACCTTCATGGTCCTTTTGGATTTAAACGGCATGAAACTGATGATTTATGTCATTTATGATCTAAAGATTATGGAGAGGAAAATTTATATATAATATATAATATATATATATATATAAAAAGAAAGTATTAAAGACTTTTTATCTATTTTAACAGATTCTTATCAAATTTAATTTAAAAAAAAAATTAAAAGCTTTATTTAGAGAATGAAAAAGATAAAATCAGCATTTAATAAGAATAATAAGAATGATTTGGTTACCATTAAATTAAGTGAATTAAAAAAATTAATCTGAATAAGAATGTGATTAAAACTGATAAGGTGAAACGAATAAGAATTTCAATGAATACAATTAATAAAATATTGTGAAATCATTAAAAAAAATTGAAAGGTTTATAAAGAAAAGTTTAAATATTATATTATTTGGTTTTACCAATCATTATTATAGTAATTTTATATTGTTTAAATTACATTTTGTAATGGTATAAAGAGATTTAAATCTTATAAAAATGTTATTATATTTGGATTTCATAATCTCAAAAATTCAATCTATGGTTGGAGTAGTTCCCTTAGATTTTTAGTTGAAATTTAGAGAGGCTATCTATTTGACTAGCTTGATCCCTTTAAAGTTAAACTCATTATAATTTACTCCATTTATCATCAAGGAATTACAAGTACAATTTTCTTGGATTTTATATCGATTATGGAGAGGCCATCTATTTAATTATTTTATTCCCTTTAGAGTTAAACTCATTATAATGACATTTCACTCCATTTATCATCAATCTTTAGAGTTAAACTCATTATAATGACATTTCACTCCATTTATCATCAATCATCAATGAATTACAAGTACAATTTTCTTGGATTTTTATATTGATTTTAGAGAGGCTATATGTTTGAATTTCTTGATCCCTTTAGAGTTAAACACCATCTTTAGAATAACATTTCAATCTATTTCTTATGTTGGGATACCCTATAGAGTCTAGTATTAAAGAGATGGTGTCGTGTCTCGTTTTGTTATGTAAACATTTTCAGTGCATCAAATTTATAAAAAATAAAAAATAAAAATAAAAAATATTTATAGTTATAATATTATTTGAAAGATTTGGTCTCTGCAACAAAAAAAAATAAAATAAAAAAAATTAATATTATAATTATAATTAATAATCAAACCAACCTAGATCTGTCTTATTTTGAAACCTATGAAATGCTAAGAGGGATCAAATCTCTTTTCACTTTAAAAGAGGTTTTCATATCAAAATATTTGATCCCTTGTTGACGCTTGGTAGATCATGAAATAAGATGGATCTAGGTTGTGAATTATAAAGAAGTACAATTTTATGGCAACAATAAAATCAACATTTAATAGAAACAAGTGTTGTAAGGTAGTGTATTCCTTACCATTTGAATTACTATTGGTAAGAAATAGAGCAAACATCAATTTTTTCACATCATGAAAGCATAGTAACATCATTTAACCAGAGTTACTAAAGTATGGTATTTTTTTCACATAATTAAAGCAGAGTTACTAATTGTAATAAAGAGTCGAACAACATTAAAGTACGGTGTTTTTCTCACATCATTAAAGCAGAGTTACTATTTGTAATAAAGAGTCGAACAACATTAAACTAGAGCCATCAATACAATTATTTTCAAATAATTAAAGCAAAGTTCTATGAGCTACTTAAAACATTCACCGTCGTATGTGGGAATAGAACCCACAATCATGTGGTTAAAAGCCACATGCTCTACTAGACTTGTGGGGTTAGAAATAGTAATCATAGGGTTACCGCAAGAAGTAACTTCAGACCTTGGAGATCCAAAATTATAGAGATACAACATATTCAATATCGAGCTCATACATAGTGGAAAAAATATGCGTAGTTTTTTTTTTGCATAAGTTTGGTTTAAAAAATTAGTTTGAAGAAATTCAAAGGGCATAGTGAAGAACTATTATCAATAATTGATGGGCTCAAGAAATAAAATGGAAACATATAGTCAGCAACCTAAAAGCTTTAACATGACTCATGAAGAAGGCTAAGAAATGAAATATGATATATCAAAATTACAAGACCAAGTGCAACAAATTTCACTCGCACAGAAAGTAATAGAAGCTAAGATGGATGGTTTAAAGAAAGACGTAGAAGGTAATATGTATGGTGTGGAAGGTAAGATGGATGATTTAAAGAAAGCCATGGAAGCTAAGATGGATGGTTTAAAGAAAGGCGTAGAAGCTAAGATGAATGATGTGGAAGCTAATATGGATTGTTTAAGGAAAAGCGTAGAAGCTAAGATGAATTACATGGAAGCTAAGATGGATGGCATGGAAGCTAAGATGGATGATTTAAGGAAAGGCATGGAAGCTAAGATGGAAGATTTAAAGACGGATTTGACAAAATTTCTACAAGAAATGCTTACTAATGGCCAAAGGGTAGTAAAGGAAACTCATGATGAGAATAAAATAAATGTTAATCACGATTTCATAGACTTAAACATTGGATCACAAAACCACCATGTTCCAAAGGTCGATATGAAGAATTTTGATGGAAAGGATCCCGTAACATGGATACTATAGATGGAGCAATGTTTCAATCTCCATAATGTGCAAAGCACAAAAATGGTAAACATTGTAACTTTATATTTGGAAAAAAATCAGTTTGTATGGTATCGACGTCTTTGATGTCGTAAACAAATTTTCACTTGGGCTATTTTTACAGATGAAATGATAACACATTATAAGGATACAAGAAGAAACATTTTTTTAGCCAATTGATAAATCTAAAATAAAAGGGTTCAATGATGGAGCACGTTTAGGACTTCCAAAAATTGAATAGAAGGGTAAAAGATATTCCAGAGAAGCATAGGATTGATGTGTTCATAGGGAATTTAAAGGATAACATCCAACATGAGGTTCACCTTTGGGACCCTGATTCATTGGAGAAGGCTTTCAGGTTGGCAAGAAAAATAGAACGAAAAATTATGGCAACAAGGAAGCCTACCACTCACTATCATAAATATGGAGGTGTTGCTTCCCCTAGCCATCCACAACCTACAAGGTTGACGCCACAAAAATTAGAAGAACAAAGAGCAAAAGGGCTTTATTATAGTTGTGATAGAAAATATACTAAAGGTTATAAGCGTGCTAAGAATAAATTATTTTACATAAATTGTGAGGAGAAGGAAGAAAAGGAACAAGAAACATCAAAAGAAGAGGATATACATGAGGAACAAACCCTAGAGAAAGAAGAAATGAATCCGACCATATCTTGTAATGCATTGGCTCGAATTACAACTCCTTTAACTATCAAGATAGAAGGGAATACTAAGAAGAAAAAGGTAATAGTGTTGATTGGTTCGGGCAGTACCAATAATTTTATTCATTGTAAATAAGCAAGGAATTGAATTGCTTCCTATACCTAGCACCAGAGTGTCAAGCGATGGTTACAAGTGGAGGAACTATAAATTTCTCAGGAAAGTGTCATAATATCAAGATATCCAATGCTTTCCATTCTAATTGGGGGTGTTGATGTTGTACTAGGAGTCCATTGGCTACAATCCTTGGGAACAATAGCTTTTAATTTTCAAGAACTTTTCATGAAATTTTCTTTAGAAGCAAAGGAAGTTGAATTAAGGGGTATCATTGGGAAACCAGGAAAGATAATCAGCTCTAACGGAATGAAAAATCTTCTAAGTAGATAACAACGAGGCATAATTGCACAATTATGTTCACTAGAGGTTCCCACATTGAAATCATCTATTTCTCCATATCTCCGAAAATTCTTAGACAATCATTCCAAGGTATTTGAGACTCCCAAAGGCTTCCCACCTATTTGTGATCATGATCATGCTATTCACTTGATTCCAAGAAGTGTTCCTCCAAACATGAGGCCTTACAGATATCCATATGCCCAAAAGAGTGAAATTGAATGTAGGGTTTCAGAAATGCTAGAGGTTGGTATAATTCAACCTAGTCAAAGCTCTTTTTCTGCTCCAGTAGTATTGGTTCACAAGAAGGATGGATCATGGTGCATGTCTCCAGATTATAGGGACCTCAACAAGCTCACTATTAAAAATAAAATTCCCATTCTTGTCACTCATGAATTATTTGATGAATTGCATGGATCAATTTACTTCACCAAGTTGGATCTTCGTTCAGGATATCATCAAACCAGAATGAAGACTAAAGACATTCCAAAAATAGCATTTAGAACTCATGAGGGTCATTATGAATTTTTGGTCATGCCTTTCGCCTTACCAATGCACCTTATACATTTCAAGGTTTGATGAATTCCAATTTCACAAACCTTCCTAAAAAATTGTGTTTGTATTTTTGATGATATATTAATGTATTAACAAGTCTTGGGAAGGATTGTTGAACATGTTGACAGGGTGCTCAAACTATTGAGGAAGAACAAATAATATCAAAAGCTGCTCCAAATGTTTCTTTGGAGTATAAGAGGTGGAATATCTGGGTCATATTGTATCTCATGAAGGTGTTAAGGTAAACCCTAGGGAAAATCCCCACATCCATAAAGCATCTACGAGGGTTTCTAAGGTTGACAAGCTATTATTGCAAGTTTGTTGAGAATTATGGGAGAATAACAACACCTCTAACAACATTATTGAAGAAGAATCACAAAGCCATATAACCATATGCACAAGTCTATCTTAGACTCACTTGGTTGAGATAGTTTCTCAACTTACACACTAATTTAGGAGAGCTAGTTGGAGAGGATCTCTAATCCAAACTAGAATCCTTGGTTTGAGGAATTCTCATGATTTTATTTATTTTAATTTAATAATTGGATTTATTATTGATTTTTAAGAGAGTGAGGCTAACATTCCCCCCCAATGATAAATCCAAAATGAACAAGGAGGCATCTTCCAAGTTCTCAAGTTGATCCTCAAAAAACATTTGCCTGAAAAACTGCCAAAGCTGAATGTTGAAGAAACTACAATATGAAGAGACCATGAGTCAGCGGCATGATTTATTCATCTCTGAATATTGCTTAACAACACCATCATGTGCCAAGCCACAAAAGGATCCAACTATCCTTTGCTTGAAAACAACATCCGGTTGACATAATTTGATGAACGCCTACTAGCATATTTGTTGATGATGATCGCCCACTGGCTGATGAAGATGCCCATTGGTTGCTTTGTTGATATTGTCGAGACTTTTAGTCTGACAACCACTTGTCAATCTCATTTTCCCCCCTTTGTCAGCTGAAAGGAGAGGCAATATTCTCCAAAATATATCTGAACACCCCCCGTCCTTCCCCCTTCAGGTGTAGGAGTGTGTCACTAGTGTACTCCCCCATTGAACTGCATGAGAGTACCATCTTCATTTGACTGTTGGCTGCAATATGTGTGAGTGAATCTGATTTTAAAACTTGTAAAATATTCTGGTTGTGGATGACCATTCCCATGGATCAATCCATGAATAATAGATCGTTAATCTGGCAGGTTGGTCTTGTTTGCAACATTTCTCTGATGAATGATTATGTTTTCCACAATGATGACAAGGATGAAGATCAAAACACTGATCTTCCAGATGACCAGTTCTTTGATAATGAAGCCATTTTGGTTTGATTGCAACTTCAGTTTGCATATATGTTTGTTTGTATGCAACTTTCTCATGGATGGTTGATGTGATTTGATCAAGAAACCCTGCACTGATGAACTTAATGGGCTTTGAATAATCAGGGATATGTAATTTGTCGATATCTTTGAGATATCCTAAGCCTCGTTGATTTCTACTACATTGGAGTTTTTCCCATGGCTTGATGATTGCTTTGGAAGAAGCAAGTTTAATTTGATCATGAACAACTTTTACACTTGAACTTATTTGGATGAGTGATTTGGAATCAACCTCTTTATCGTCATCTGTATGGTTTAATGACTTGGAAACATCATGCTTCTATTATAACTCATTTCTTTGTAGTTGCGACTCGAGTTGAAGGAACTCAATTGTTTCATGTGCTTGTTGTAGATTCCTTGAAATATCAACAAGAGTGGATTTTCTGATTTGCACCATGCCTTCATTAGTTGAGAGGATAAAATTGTTAAGAATCTTTAATAACTGAATGCTTGTCGCCATGTTATCTTGCTCACTTTGAATTCAGGCTCAGTTGTACTGTTGCTTTTTGTTGATGCTTTAAACACTTGCTAGAGTTTTATAACTTGGTTGCTTGAACTTTTGATTTCACACTTGCTTGATGACAATCACTTTAATTGAATGCTTCACTAACACTTTGTGAATGCTTTAATCAACCTCACACTAGCTTGTTTGTTGTAGATGTCGTGCTTTGAACTTTCACACTTGATGCTGACATGATCACTTGCTTGGTTGTTTGATTGACATGCTCACTTTCTTTTATTGTTTGAATGACACACTCGATTGCTTTTATTGTTTGAATGACACGCTCACTTACTTTGCTTGCACTTACTTGATTGATTACTGACATTGTGATTTCTTGAATGTACTCACTAAATGTGTTGATTTTAAAAAGTAAAGGGTGTCGAAAATTGTCGAAAATGCACCCAAGAGACAAATGACAACTTCAATCTTGATGACTCAGTTGAAGACTTACTTGACTTAATGTATTCACCTTAACAATTCAAATTAGGATGTTGGATACAACCGAGAATCCAGCCATACAATTCAGTTAAAAAATGTTTAGCTGCAAGTGATACAAAAAGTGTTGATGATGTTGATGTCGTCATGGATTGAAATGCTTGATTTTGTAGCGTCCTTAACTTAATTTCTTTGATTACATGATGTGAAAATTTCTTGCTTGGAAGATCATCTTATCAAGTTGATGATGTGACACTTTGTGCTTATGAACTTAATCTTGATTACAGGAGCTTGAATAAGTGTTCTTATACTTAAGCTTGCTTATGTGCATATAGTTGTTTTGTTTAAACATAATAAAGATAGCGTTTTCATAATTTGAACACAATTCATGCACACGTATACACACGATGTACCTAAGATCCCCTTATTCAATTTCGGGCGGATCTAGGACACAAGCACCACAAAAATTATGTCTTTATTAAATATTGAAGTACATCAATCTTCACTTTCACAACATCGTGAATGAAATTTCTCAAACAATGAGAACTCCTTGAAACAATTTGTTCTTCAAAAATGACTCACTCGCTTTCTCCAACAAAATATGAAAATGACCTCCTTAACAAATACACCTTATCACTCCATTACAAGGAAATAATCCCTTACTTTATAAAAAAATCTCACTTGTCACTCGACATACAAAAAATAAATTTAACTTATCCCTCCAAACCTTATTTCTCCACTCTCTTAAAAATCAATAATAAATCCAATTAAATAAATAAAATCAAGAGAATTCCTCCAACTAAGGAGTCTAGTTTTGGATGAGAGATTCTCTCCAACTAGCTCTCTTAAATTAGTGTGTAAGTTGAGAAATTGTCTCAACCAAGTGAGTCTAAGATAGATTCACTAGCTTAAGACCACTTGATCATGTATTTAAATGCATTATTAAATTATTTGTATAAGAATGAGAATTACATGAGTATGTGAGACCACATGATGGCTCTCTGCCCTTTCTGCCAGTGTTTTGTTTTATGTGTTAACTTGTCGTGCATATGATTGGTTATACGGTTGTATGATTCTCCTTCATGTGGTATCAAAGCTAATGGTTTTCTCTTTGGGAGTGAGAGAAGGCTCTATAGAAGAGGTCAACGAAGAGGCTACATAGTGTTTTCTGAAAGAGCAGCGAGAATTCAAGACATTTTTTCAAAGTAGCAAGGGAGTATTTTAATGCTTATTTCTGGCACCTCTAATTTCTAAAGGCACCTGCAAAGATATTGAGATATTCTCGGGCTATAATTGTAGATTCCAATAATGGTTTTCGATTTTTTTTATTGACATTTTCCAGCATCTCTTGATTTCCACCACAGTTTGTTGCAGCTACTCCCAATGCATATACACCAGCTTGCCCGCAAATAAATGTTATATACTTTCTCATGCCTTTTGTATCAGCAGCACATCGTTCAACAATTTGTGTACATAGAGTCAAGTCATTTGGGTTTTTCATCACTTCATAAGCTTTGAAGCACAAATAAGTTGTTCCAAGAGAACCTATGTACAGGCTGAAATCCCTTACATCAGCCTCAGTGTTCACCCATGTTTCCTTCTCACTCTCATCTTTCTGAGAATTGGCAGCTTCAAGAAATTGGTCAGTGACTGAAGCATAAGGTAAACACAACAACTGTAATACCTTCTTCCTCTGTGTCAGATTCTTCAACAAAATCTGGCAGCGTATTGGGAAAATAATGGTCACCCATTTGATTTTTGTTGCTGTTAATCTTTTAAGTGATGTCTATGTGTGATGCAAAGGCATCCAGTCAACCAGCTCTGCCCATCAATGTAAAGCCTTCACTCACGATCAGGTCATTGAAACGACATTTGCTATCAGATCCATAAATTGATTGAGCAAAAAAGTCACCAAAAGCTATTCTCTATTCTCAAAATTTCATACAAGTCAATCTAATCTTACTGTTGTAGACAAGCCAGCCAAATTATAGCCAACGGACACTTCCACCCCCCCTTGTCATTCTAATAGCTTCCTCCTAGTTAACTATTACTTTTTGGATTTTCAAGGCTTTTTGGGGCTCAGACCTCCATGCGGCCTGTAGGGCATCCACACGGCAATTGAAAAATAAGGACAGCTATTCCATTTAAAGGTTGTGTTAGCATTCAAAATCATTCTTCAATTTCTCTCTGGCGCATCAGGGGGACTCGTGCGAGCTCAAATTCAACGAAATTTGGCTTGCCAGGTGAAATTTGAATTGATTTTGAAGGTTTTTAGGTTACTAGGGAAGGATTTTTGGCTAATTTGAATCTCTAAATGGATCTATTGACAAACCCCATAGTTCTCTCCCGATAGGAGCAAGAGACTGCTTTTTGCTGCCTTTTGGCGGTGCACAAACCATTTAATTCGCAAAATTATACGATTTTACCATCAACGGGGTCTGTAATTCATTTCTTAGTAGCTTCCTCTTTGCATGTTCCACCTTCTGCATTGCAAATATGATTATAATTCACAGTTGTAGTCATAGTATGTAGTATATATTTCCTTTGAGATTCAAACCTGTAATCTCGAGCTCCTGGAATTACTAGCATACAGTTTAAGCAATCATATGGATTATGCTTAGAGTTGTTTCCTGTGGATTGTGGATAAACATTGTGTTTTGTAGCAAGAGTACCAGTTGAATTGCAAGCTCACACATACGTTGTTCAAAGCATATGGTGAAAAAAAAGCTTTATTTAGATTTCGATCCTTTTTATCTGAAATTTACGAATTGAAAGTAGAGTTTTTATGGAGCTTTTGGAGAGATAAGGTTATGAAAGATTGGATCCCGTGTGAAGAAATAACTACCTGGAAATCGCTGCCATTGCTAAAAGAGAGTGTGCCTATTTTTCACTTTATAAATCTCTAGGTTATTTAAAAAAAAAGAAAAAGACAAATCCGCAAAATATTGGCTGGCTCATAGCATTCGACCATGCAAAGGTGAATTAAACAACAATTCCATGGAATCGATGCATGAAATTGTGATTTTGCATGTGGCTATAGTTTTCTGTACAAGACAAGTTGCTTGGCTCTAGTTTGTGTTCATTTTTTTTTACAAATCCTTTTAAACACTATCAGATAAGGTATGCTTTTAATTTGTAAAATTTTTATTTTGGAGTGACAATGTGAAAGTATTTTGAATTTTGGAGAGATAAGGTGTGACTTATAAATCTTTGGAGTGATAAGTGAATATTTTTTTTTGTATTTTGAAGAAAGCTTTAGTTTTAGCAGATTGAGTCAATGTACATTTATTTTTGAAGACAAGTTTCTTCAAGGGGCTGTGGGAGCATAGCATTCTCATTGTTTGCGAAATTTCATTCATGATGTTGTGAAGGTGAAGGTTGATGTAATTCACTATTTAACAAAGACATATTTTTTGTGGTGTTTGTGTCCTAGATCTGCCTGAAATTGAATAAGGGGATCTTAGGTACACAGTGTGTAATGAATGCATGTGCATTACCTGTGTTCAAATTATCTCTTTATATTATACTTAAAACAACAACATGCACATAAGCACACAAGCACAAAGCATCACGTCATCAACTTGATAAGATGATCTTCCAAACAAATACATTTGACATTATGTAATCAAAGAAATCAAGTTAAGGATGCTACATAATCAAGTTGTCAAAGACGTTTCTACGTCAACATCCAATCATGTTAATGAAGTTGTCATCTACATAAACAACAATTGGAGCAATTCAACAACAATTTTTTGGCAATTGCACTTGCACCATTTTTTAATAAGATCACTACAAACCTGTAACTTACAAATCATAATTTCTAAGTTGGATTGTAATCAAATTCAAATTAAGTTGAATTGTAAGGGTGCATTTTCAGTTGTAACCGACACCTTCATTTGATTTTTTAAAGTGCATCATTAAGTCAAGTCGGTTTTTACTTGAACATTGAAATTATCATTTTTCATTTGGCTACATTTTCGACAGTGTTCGACACCTTTTCTTGTTTAAAATCATCACATTCAGTCAGTGCATTCAAGAATTCACAAAGTGCAAGTAATCACTCAAGCAAGTTCAAGCAAAAAATCAAGCAAGAAATCATCATCAAGGGAGTGTGACTTCTAATCTTCAAGTGAGCATCAAAACAAGCATGTGTCTACAACAAGCGCACTAATATCAAGTGAGCATGTCAAGTAACCAAATCAAGCACAACACTTCAACGCACAATAAGCGAGCCTGTGTAAAGTCCATTACAACATTCATAAAGTTAATTTCAAGCAAAGTGATTGTCATCAAGCGAGCATCAAGTCAACAATTCAAGAAAGTGTTTAAAGCATCAGCAATCGGCACATAGTACAAGCAAGCATGTCATTTCAGTGATCAACTCAAGTGCGCAATTTTTAAGCAAGACTTATACACCAAGTGAGCCTGCCTTCAAAGTAAGCAAGACAACATGGTGACACACATTTAATAGTCCCAAATTCTTCACAATTTAATGTTATCATCAGCCGATGACATGGTGCACATCAACAAAACCACTCTTGCTGACATTCAAGTGCATCTTAAACATGCACATGAAATGATTGAGTTCCTTCAACTAGAATTGCAACTGTAGAGAATTGAGTTGCAAGAGAAGCATGTTGCTTCCAAGTCTTTTCCAGATATAACTGATCATTCGAACTCATACATCCAACCAACTTCAAGTGTTGAAGTTGTTCCAGTGCAACTTTCTTCCAAACCCATTATCAAGCCATGGGAATAAATCGAAAGTAACCGAAATTGTTGCAGCTTAGGATATGTTGAAGATGATGACAACTTACATATCCCTGATTATTTAAACCCCATTCAGTTCATCAGTGCTGGATTAATTTAGCATATCACCTCAACAAGTTCTCTGCAAGTTGCAGATAAACGTTAATGCAGACAAACTAAAAGTGTAGACAAACAGAAATGCATGAAAACTCATGTTGCAGACAAACCAAAATGTTCTCATTGTCAAAGAATTGGTCATCTAGAAGATCAGTGTTTTGATCTCCATCCTTGTAGCCATTGTCGCAAGTCTAATCATACATCAAAGAAATGCTCCAACCAATGACAGTCAGCCATATTGAAGAGAAATTATTCATGGATTGATCCCTGGGAATGGTCATCCATAGCCAGAAGATTGTACAAGTTCTACAATCAGATTCACTCACACATATTACAGCCAACAATCAAATGATGATGGTACTCTCATGTAGTTGAACGTGGGAGTACAATAGTGAAACTCTCTTACACCTGAACGGGGGAGTTATGATATCAAATGCAGATGATTGTCTCTCCTTTCAGTTGACGAAGGGGGGGAAATGTCAATGCAATTGAAAAGTGGTTGTTAGACTGAAAGTCTCGACAACATCAGTGAAGCAGCTAGTGGGCATCTTCATCAGCCAGTGGGCAATCATCATCAACAAATATGCCAGTGGGCATTCATCAAATTGTGTCAGTAGACACCAGATGTTGTTTTCAAGCAAAGGACAGTTGGATCCTTTTGTGGCTTGGCACATGATGGAGTTGTCAAGCGACATTCAGAGATGAATCAGACGTGCAGTTGATTCATGTTCTGTTTAGATTTTAGTTTTTTCTAGCATCCAGCTTTGGTGGTTTTTTCAGGCAAATGTTTTTTTGAGGATCAACTTGAGAACTTGGAAGATGGTTCCTTGTTCTTTTTTATTTATCATTGAGGGGGGGAATGTTAGCCTCACTCTCTTAAAAATCAATAATAAATCCAATTAAATAAATAAAATCATGAGAATTCCTCAAACTAAGGATTCTAGTTTTGGGTGAGAGATTCTCTCCAACTAGCTCTCCTAAATTAGTGTGTAAGTTGAGAAATTATATCAACCAAGTAAGTCTAAGATAGATGCACTATATTAAGACCACTTACTCATGTATTTAAATGTATTATTGAATTATTTGAATAAGAATGAGAACTGAGTATGAGAGACCACATGATGGCTCTCTGACTTTTCCGCCAATATTTTTTTTTGTGTGTTAATTTGCTATGCATATGATTGGTTATATGGCTATACGATTCTCCTTCACAATTCTATTAAAAAATGTTTAGCTGCAAGTGATACAAAAAGTGTTGATGATGTTAATGTTATCTTGGATTGAAATGCTTGATTTTATAGTGTCCTTAACTTGATTGCTTTGATTACATGATGTGAAATTTGCTTGCTTGGAAGATCATCTTATCAAGTTGATGATGTGACGCTTTGTGCTTATGAACTTAATCTTGATTACAGGAGCTTGAATAATCGTTCTTATACTTAAGCTTGCTTATGTGCATGTAGTTGTTTTGTTTAAGCATAATAAAGAGAGTATTTTGGTCATCTGAACACAAATCATGCACACACATACACACAATGTACCTAAGATCCCCTTATTCATTTTTGGGCAGATCTAGGACACAAGCACCACAAAAATTATGTCTTTATTAAATATTGAAGTATATCAATCTTCACCTTCACAACATCGTGAATGAAATTTCTCAAACAATGAGAACTCCTTGAAACAATCTTTTCTTCAAAAATGACTCACCCATTTTCTTCAACAAAATATGAAAATGACCTCCTTAACAAATACACCTTATTGCTTCATTACAAGGAAATAATCACTTACTTTATAAAAAAATCTCACTTGTCACTCCACATACAAAACAAAAATTACCTTATCACTCCAAACCTTATTGCTCCAAAATGAAAAAACTCACACCTTACTTAAAAGAATTAAAAAACAACAGCCTTATTAGAAAATGAATCCCAATATTCACCCTTATTACTTCCAAAATAAAAAATCACTTATTAAATGCTAAGCATATCCATATTTTTTTGTGCATATGTGATTAAAAGTTGGATATGCTTGTGGGGTGCATCTCTTTCTACAACTATAAAAGTCTAAGAATGTATCGATTAAGAAAATTCTCAATCCCCTTCAATCCTCTCAGTCACAAAATAAGCTTCGACCTTGCTCAGAGACTCGACCCACCTGGGAAAAGTAACTATATTACTGACCAAGACTCTCATGCGAATTTTTTTTCAACTTTTCTACTTTGATAATAAAATTCTCTCGGGCATGTACATATTACAGGCACGATCCATATTAGTTCATGGACATAGCTAGTACCAGTAAACCATTTAAAAAAAACATAAATGAACAGAAGATGAGAAATCGCATGCATAGTGATTAGAGAAGAAAATGTCCAACAGTCGATGCACGAAACTCTATAGATAAGGATCATATTTATCATTCTTAGTGCCTAATTTCTCTCTGGGAGAAGCTCCTCGTGTTGTAATTCTAGTTTACCACTATTGAACCCAGACCAGCCTGGCTCCAAGCTAAAATCAAAACAGAAGCTTGCAGCAACAAAATAAACAGAAAATACCAGGTATATCTCCCATTCTCGTAAATTTCATAACAACATTAAAGCAAATAACTTCTAGTTACCTCGATCTGATTGTGCAAAGACTTGATAGAGTAACACGGCTTTTAAGAAGAAACATTTTGGAATGATGCTCTGCACATAGTGTGAGGTTGGAAAGAAATGCTCAGTCCATGGCAGCAAGTGGCATCATCACATGCTTTCGTAGAGAGACTATGGAAACCAAGCAATTTGTGGTTGTTGAGCCTTACGTTTAACCCAAATTTTGAATAAATACTTTCATTCAAGCAACTCCAATCAAATTATCCTGGAATTTCAATGTGCAAGGTTGACGTACCTCCCTGCGTAGCTTTTCCCTTGCAGCCTCTAACCTTTCTTTGCCTTCAATTTTCCTCAGCAATTTCATGTTCCATTTCAAAAGATACAAATCTCCTCAACAACAATGCTTTGGTTCACAGGTCCTTTCACATAGTTGCAACCCCAAAAATAGATATGTCCACGCAACTTGCAATCACCCAACAATGCACACACACTACAAATTTTTCAGTTCTAGCTCTGATACCACATCAAGAAGAATCAAAAAGCCATATAACCATATGGATAGCAAATTTACACAAAAAAATTAAACTGGCAGAAAAGGCAGAGAGCCATCATGTGGTCTCTCATGCTCATGTAATTCACTCTTATTCAAATAATTTAATAATACACTTAAATACATGAGTAAGTGGTCTTAAGATAGTGCGTCTATCTTAGACTCACTTGGTTGAGACAATTTCTCAACTTACACACTAATTTAGGAGAGCTAGTTGGAGAGAATCTCTCATCCAAACTAGAATCGTTGGTTTGAGGAATTCTCATGATTTTATTTATTTTAATTTAATAATTGGATTTATTATTGATTTTTAAGAGAGTGAGGCTAACAATTATGAAGAAAGATGCATTTTCATGGACTCCAGAAGAAACGAAGGCCTTTGAACATCTTAAAGAGGCAATGTGTCAAGCACTGGCCTTAGCTACACCGAACTTGACTAAAACCTTTATTGTGGAACGTGATGCCTTAGGAAATGGATTTGGTGTTGTTTTAATGCAAGAAGAAAGACCCATTTATTTCAAAAGTCGTCCAATCAAAGGAAAGTATTTACACAAAGATATTTATGAGAAGGAAATGTTGGCAATACTACATGCACTTAATAAATGGTGACCCTACCTAATGGGAAGAAACTTCAAGGTAAAAACATACCATGATAGTCTTAAATACCTTTTAGAACAAAGATTATCTTCAGAAGAGCAACAAAAATGGGTCACAAGGATGGTGGGTTATGACTTTGAAATCATCTACAAACAAGGGAAGCAAAATGTTGTGGAAGATGCACTCTTAAGAAAGGATGAGGATGTGGAGCATTTCTTTGTGCCATTTCTATTATCCAACCATGTTAAATAAATGAAGGAAGGAATGAATGGAAGAATGACGAAGAAGTATGGGCACTCATTCAAAAGTTACAACAAGATCCCAGTACATCTGATACATTTAGTTGGAAAAATTATTTATTATGGTACAAAGATCGGTTATACCTACGTAAGAATTCCCAACTAAAACAAAATATTCTTAGGTAATTGCACACCTCTCCCTTAGGAGGGCAGTCAGGATTTCTGAAAACTTACCACATGGTTAAGAAGGAATTCTTTTGGGATGGCCTTAAATCGGGCATTAAATTTTTTTTGGTGGAATGTTGGCTTTCCAACAAAATAAAGTTGAAACAATTAAGACCCTAGGTCTATTATGACCTTTATCCATTCCAAGCCAACGTCGGGAGTAGGTTTCAATGGATTTTATCACAGGTTTACCCAAGTCTAAAGGAAAGAGTGTTATCATGGTGGTAGTTGACAGACTTACCAAGTATGCACACTTTTGTGCATTATATCATCCACTTAAAGTGAGTACAGTTTCTACTACATTTATGGAAACAATACAAAAGCTACATGGAAACCCACAGATTATTGTAAGTGATAGCGATGCCATTTTCAATAGAAATTTTTGGACAAAATTATTTTATTGTCTTGGTACTCAGTTAGCTCATAGCTCATCTTATCATCCTCAATCTGATGGGAAAACTCATATAGTAAACAAATGTTTGGAAGGATATCTTCGTTGCTTTGTATCTAATAAACAGACACAATGGGTCAAATGGCTACCTCTGACTGAATGGTGGTATAACACTTCCTTCCATACTGCAAAAGAATGACCCCATTTATGGAACTTTATGGATATCATCCACCATCCATCACATCATATTTAAGAGAAAAACCTAAGGTTAAAGTAGTGGAAGATCACATCGACCATCAACAAAAAGTTCTCCAACTCTTAAAGGATAACCTCACCTTGGTGCATAATAGAATGAAATAGTAGGCAGATCAACATCACAATGAAAGAAGTTTTGATGTAGGTGACTAGGTGTTCCTACTGCTACAACCATAGAAACAAATGTCCCTCAAGAAAGCTAAGAAGGATAATAAATTATCACCAAAGTATTATGGTCTGTACAAGGTGTTGCAAATGATAGATACTATGGCATACAAATTGGAGCTTCCTGCAGCTTCTCGAGTGCACCCAATTTTCCATGCTTCATGCTTAAAGAAGGTTATAGGTGACAAGATCCCAGTTCAAACAATATTGCCAGAACTTGATGAGGAAGGAAAAATCATATTGGAACCTGAAGTAGCTAAAGAAACAAGAAATCGACAACTACGAAATCAATCAATTCTAGAGTATCTCATCAAGTGGAAGAACTTACCCATTGAAGATTCCACATGGGATGATGAGAATTTTATATAGAAGTGCCCAAAACTACTCAAGAATTGAGGAGAATACTTTTTTGAAGGAGAGGGGTATGTTAGGTCCCTATAATACTAGTGATTCCCCCATTACTATTGTCATTGTATCCCTTATTGTTATTGTTGTGCCCCTATTGTCCCCATATTATTATTATTGGCCCCATAAAAGCCCACTATTGTTATTTTTGTGCCCTTATATTATTATTGTTACGTCAGGTTTGGTTATATTGTAACCCCTTGGACTCCTATATATAGAAATGAGGGTTTTTCATTTGTATCATCGAAGAATTGTTCATTTGTGTAATGTAAAGGAGGTTTCCCCCTCGAAGAGGCTGAATTATAAGGCGTTTATCTCTCTTTTCTTTCTTATTGTGAGTTGGGTTCATAAAAGGTTAGCATGGTATGAATCGGTTAGAAGAATCAAGCAACCTCACCAAGTTTAGCAGTGCACCAGGGGCATGGTTACAATTAATAGTGATTGTAATGAACACGGGTTCAAGGAAGAAAGGACCACAATGCTCAAAGAATTGATGAAACATCATCCACAATAATAAACACCATACCTAATAAAAAATATTGGACTGAGAGTTAGCTCATAGCATGATAAAGCACTCTAGAGCCAATTCCTTGAATTAATACAGTTGCAGTGGCTGAGAAGTAGTACATAACAGGATGGTAAGTCATAATGTGATATGAAGGTCACTGAAAGTGTGTTGTAGGTGCTAGAGAAAAGAAAGTAATAAAAAAATGGAGAGCCATGTTGATGTACTCACTTGGGAATTGTGTGATTGACAACAAGGATTGCATCATTCCCTATATAGTAGAGGAACAAAACCATAGATTCCAATTTTGTATGTGGGGGGGAATGCATCATTATGAGGGAGTTCTATAGAGAACTTTGTGAGAGTAAGAACTACTAATAAAGAACAAGATATATTATGGAACAAAAAAGGTTGAGAGTTGAACATGTTTTGTTGTAGGGAGAGCAGATTGAGTAGAAGACACAGTGTTGCATGGTTGAAAAAAGTGAAGGTTGCTAAGGAGGACATAGATATGAAGTCAGGCCACATGGGTGCCATAACAGAGAGCATAGATTTCCATATTGGGTGTGGTTTGGAGATTGATCTAGGTGGATATTGGTGTCCACCCACCTATTCCACCTAGACCTCTAGTTGGTTTCACCCATTTCCTTGATTATAGCAACATTTACTATTTTTAGTAGTCTTTCGAGTCCTAAACTTCCGAAGTTTTTTTGACTCCCAAAAAAAGATTTTTTAGGTCTACTATAGGCATGGGCCTATGGAATATCCTGTAGTACTAAGAGAGATATTTCCAATGAGGTATCGTATGCTCCAAACAAAGATCATATGAACAAGTTACAACTCTCGGAAGTTGGCTGCACAAATATCCCAAATGGGGCCCACAAACTCTTGGGGTTAGGATTTTGGTTTTTTAGGGTTTTCCTTTGTTGTTAAATAATAAAAAGACCCTTGTGCCTCATTTTAACAGGGTTTAGAGGCATGTAGTTGTGACATCGCTTCTCAGAGATAAGCTACCATCACTCAAGCTAGTTTATATCCATTTTGTATGTAAGCATATTTGAGTTCTTTGATATTAATGAAATGAAGTTTTATTTATGTTGCATCTCTTTGTTTATGTATATATCCATATTTTTTTTGCATCCGTGCATAAGTACAAATCAATGATATTAGAGTGGTATTCTCTTTCTCTATTTTTCTTTGCATGTCCCCAATGAGGTTAGGGTATAAGGAGTTAGGGCCTGAACTGGTTGAACCTTTGCAAGACTAGCATCACAAACCCCGATGGCCTCCCATGGCAGAAGAAGAGAAAGATGAAGGTGTAGGAGACCCTTTCAAAATATTGTTGAAGGAAGCTCTCGAGTGATAGAGGAATGAGATGATAGATTACTTTTCCCAAATCCTTCAATAGCTATCCATAGGTGATGCATCTTCATACAACAACCACTTTGTAGGTGCCACTCCTTTTAAGGTAGAATTTAACATTGACATTCCCATATTTGAAGGTTAGATAGATGAAACTGTTGTAGACAGATGGCTAAATATGTTGGAAGGATATTTTTCATTTGATGACTTTTCCAATTGGGAAATGATTACTTTTACACTCCTCAAAGTTTCCCTCCATGTCAAGGACTGATGCTAAACCTACTGTGAAACAAAGGACGAGTGGGAATCCTCACTGTTTTCAGCCACACCCACTTAGAATTCTTTCTGAGAAACCTTCAAGGAACAATATTACCCCATCGAGAGCTATGAAGATAAATACAAAAAGTGGACCCATGCTGTGATAGGGAGGGGACCAATATGTGTCGGAGTTCAGAAATATTGTTCATACCCTTCGTACAAAGTAGAGTATCAAGCATTTTGAGTGGAATTTGGTACACAAGAACTATGACTATCTACATAAGTTCATCCAGGAGGAGATGGAGTTCTTGGACATCTCCTCACTTTCCACGACCTATCAACTCATTGACAAGATCGAATAGAAATTTAAACAGAAGAAGTGAGACTTTGGATCTGCAAATCCAAAGCAATGGAAATGCACCATGAAACTGTAGAACAAAGGACAATGTTAAGGTAGGGTGACCCAAGATAACCCATCGAAGCCATAAGAAAATAAGAACACCATGAAGACAAATAATGGCAGAGGGAAATGTTGTGAGTTCCATAAGAGCCTCGTTCACAACACGAGTGAGTGTCGAGCAAAGTAGTCACTGATGGCTGAGTTGAAGGCTTTCGAATCAGATGCATGTTCTGACTCTAAGTCAGAAACTAACAAAGATAATGAAAAAGGGAAGTAGATTGTTGATGTAGATCCTAGTTCCACCCTTACCACCACCAATATTAGAAGATTGAGAGGAGAAGAAGCATCTCTTCCATTCACAAATGTGGGTGAAGGGTTCACCACTGCAATTCATTTTCAATAGTTGAAGCCAATCAGCACAGGTCATGAAGCAGTTGGGCCTACCAAACACACTAAAACCATAGCCATACACCATCAAGTTGCTTCACCAAGGGTGAGATCTTCACATCAGCCAATAGTGTTGCATTCCCTACAACATCAAGCACTTCATAAATGAGCTATTGTGTAATTTTTCTCCTCTTAAATCTTGTGATGTATTATTAGGCCAACCATACTTATAGAAGTGTCATGTTGTGTATGCGTCTAGGCCTCACAATGTCATTATTTCCTTGGGTAATAATTTTTAGAGGATACCAGAGGTAGCACCACCTACGAACATATCTTTTATCTCTATGAAGCAATGCAGTAAGATCATTTCCCAGACCAGAAAATATTTCTTTCTTATTATTTTCCCTCAAAGAAAGAAGAAGATTGTGGTCACATCCATAGCCTATAGATAGGGATCCTCTAGAGAGCAGCAACAAATGGAGAAGGTCATGGAAGTGTATAGGTACATCTTCACCTCACCCACAAGGGTACACCATACACTATCAGGTCAAGTACTCCATCAATATAACCCCGGGTGCGCCACTATCCAATGGATTGATCTATCGGTGCTCTGTTCTAGAAAATGATGGAATTAAGAGGTAGATTTAGGAGCTACGGCATAAAGGTCACATCAGGTCAAGTTCATCAGCCTGTGGGAACCTAATTGTGTTGGTAAAGAAGAAAGATGACACTTGTAGACTCTATATTAACTATCAGGCGTTGAATAAGATCATTGTCCGTAATAGGTATCTAATCCCATTGATTGATCATCTTTTGGACCAAGTCAAGGAGGCCAAATATTTCAAAAAGATTGAATTGAAGTATAGTTATCACCAGGTATCAATTGAACCCTCCAATGTGTGGAAGACCACCTTCAAATCAAAGGAGGACCTTTTTGAAAGGTTGTTCATTCCTTTCACATTGACGAATTACCCCGTAAACTTCATGTAGATGATGGATGACATCCTGTGACCCTTTACCAACTCATTTGTGGTAGTGTACCTGGACAACATCTTGATCTTTAGATGGATTTAGGAAGAGCACATACACCATATCTGACACGTCCTCCAAACCCTACGACAGCACAAATTGCGTGCCAATTTGAGAGATGCACTTTTGGTATGACCCAGGTTCAATATCTAAGGTACATCAGTGTGCATGTGGACCTAGCGAAGATAAAAGCTATTTGAGATTTGCTAGCCCCAATCGCTTTAACGGAACTCCAAATATTTTTTAGTCTTGCCAATTTATATCACAAGTTCATATTAGGATTCTCTCATATCACTTAGCGTTTGAGTCAAGTCACCAAGGGTGGAGCGAAAGAAAAGTTCTTTTGGTCTGAATCCCAACAAAAGGTATTTGTCGAGTTGAATTATCACCTATACTTTCCACCAGTTCTCACATTACCAGACCTGTAGCAACCATTTGAAATTGAGACAAACACCTCCGACTATGCTATTGGTGTAGTTCTTACCCAGCAGGAGCATCTGATGGCATATCCCAGTGAGGCACCTTTAGATACAATATGAAAGTATCCCTCTTATGACAAAGATATGTATTATATTTTGTAGGCCTACCGATAATTGAAGCATTACATTATGGGGAAGTAAACGATCATCTCGATAGATCACTAGCCCTTGTAGTTCATATAGACATAAGGGAAGTTGCAGAAAAATTGTCATAAAAAATGGTCCACATATCTGCAATAGTTCCATTTGAACATCAAGTATGAGAAGGGAAACATCGATAATGTTGCATATTATCTCAACCGATCACCGACTATGGCACTGACCACTATGCTTGACTCCTATGGAAACGAGACTTTGGGGTGGTCATATCTTTACAAGAGTGACCCAGACTTCAGAAAACCATATCAAATACTTTTGGAAGGAAAAAAAAGTTCCAAATTTTCATCTCCAGGTTGCATTATTATGCCACCTAAGACACATGTTTGTTCCTACAAGCAACTGTGCCAAGATGATTTGGGAGGCGCACTACAATCGTGTCGCTAGACATTTTAGAGTAGAGAAAATAGTGGTAATGTTGCAGAAGTATTTTTATTATCCAAACCTTCGACATGACGTTGGGAAGTACATCAGATATTTCACTTCATGTACCATTGTGAAACCTTGGGAGTACATCTCCATGGATTAAATTTCGGGCCTTCCTTCTACTAAGCATGGAAACGACTGCGTGTTAATGGTCATCAACAGATACTCTAAGATGTGCATTCTACCGGCCTGCAAGAACAATATCATAGCAGAAGCCACTGCTAAGATTTTCTTTGAATGAGTGTGGATACATTTTGGGATCCCATAGTCCATTATATTATATCGAGATAGAAGTTTCCTGAGTACATTTTGGTCAAGCCTTTAGTTGATGTTGGATACCAATCTCACTAAGTCCACGACCTTCCACCCCCAAATTGATTTCCAAACTGAGGGTGTCAATATGATGATTGTGCACATTTTATGCATGTACAATTCAAAGCATCCATTGTTATAGACATTTTTGGGCACTTCAACCCCAATCATAAATGTCCATAAACTGAGGTCTCCTATGTCCCTAAAAGTGTTGCTTCACTTCCTAAATGAACAAGGTCAGCTGATTACATCATATCCTAGAAGTTGTCCACTGAAAATTGCTCATAAATTGTCAAAACTGGACCATACTAAAAGCCCAGTTCAGAGGGTGCGATGCATATCACCTTCCCAATGTACAAGGTGCGATGCATACTGAATTTCTCCTCTGTAGGGTGTGATGGTCGGGACTGGAGAAATGGCAGGGACAAAATGCGAGGTGGAAGATCATGGAATCTTCCAAAGGCTTTCCCTCTGACACTTGCCTCTCTATTTTCGACCAGGGATGAGTAAGAGATCATCATTCTCCAAGTGGAAGCAGGAACTATCAGAGAGAAGACATTAATCAAGACCCCAGAAGATGACTCACCTCCCTATAATCATCTATATATGGATCCCTCATCACAGAGATCCAGAGGCTGGAATTTTGTACCTTATAGAGAAGTGTTGTTGGTTTTCTGGTGTATATTCATAGTGTTGGGTGATCTAAGCTTTGCTTGAGGTGAAGAAGGGCTTTCCAGCTGGAGGATGATGCTAGGTCAGAACATATGGTTGTAATCCTCTTGCTACTTTTTATCTTAATAAAGCTATTCTAGTTTTCCTCCATATTCTTGTGTACTTGTCTATATATGCATTTGTATGGTTAACCCACATCTGGTCCTGTGTTATTTATGAACATAGACCTTTGTTTCTTCGATAGTAGTATGTTGATGCGATTCCACAGGTTCTCTTTAAAGCTGGGCAGACAAAGGAGAAGCGGCAAAACTCTATCAAGAAGGAGAGGAAATCAAGCGCAAGACTAAGGTTGGTCTTCTTGGTTCTCCTCTTGTCTATTTTCATAAAGGAAAACGAAAGTAGACTATTACTTGTTTCTTTCTAAGATAGCCACCCATCTTAGTGGGAATAGCAGCATCCGAGTGGACACTATTCCCGGTAATAGGTTAGGTCTTTCCCTATCATTTCTATTGAATTATTGACGATGAATTCCATCTTTATTGCACCTTAGGTCTGGCCCCATTAGGTTTCGATATTAACCTGTCTCTTTTATGCAAGTCATAACTTGGCGGTAAAGATTTTCTATACATGGATTCCCTAGATTATCACCTCTTTTATGTGTTCATGTCTAGGTTATTTATCACCTTAGAATCCCTCCTTTTGACCTTCCATGAATTAGAATCTAGCCTAATTTTCTCTCCTTTGTCATTTTCTAGTTATACCCTGAAAGGATTCCACCCATTTTTTTCCCTGCAATTGCTGCTACACTCTGCCTTAGTCGTGCATGCAAATAAGCCTTAGTCTTGTTTCACCACCATCATTGCATTGAGTTTCTCCCATTTCTTTCTTTCACTTCATGTTTCTACCTTTACTAGAGGGACCTCCAAGATGTGTGGTCTACTCTTCCATCCTCTTCACTTCATTTTGCTTAGGGAAACTCCATCAACTCAAAACTATTTTCTACCCTTTATGCCACTTGTTTCTTTAGGACGATATTTCTTAGTGTCCTTCTCATGCTCATTAGAACTAAAGGGTATTGAACATCTTTTTATACCTTTTTCGAGCTCGTTAAAACTAAACAAAAAATACAATGTCAAGCTTACTTATTTTCTCTTTTGTGCTCATTACACTATGAAGAAGATCAAAAAGAGAAAAGGAAAGGATTATCAATTTCTTTATTTATCAATCAAAATGGTAGCATTAGTGACATCACCATTGAACATGGAACATGTTTTCATCGTTTCCTCACAACTGGATTTTAGCTTGCCTATGAGTTGTATTATACCTATGAACATGTTTACTTCTCTAGATGGTTACTCTTCCAGTCACTATGGAAAGTGCTTCAATACCTCTAGTGTTGTTACAAGGTATCATGTGGTGCTCATTAGTCAATGTTTCCAAGTCACTTTTGTGTCTTATCATTACATGTTCAAGGAAAGTCTCAGCCTCAAGTAGCTATCCGTAGTACCTGTTGACCTTTTGTTGGCATTATGAATTAGGTATTGTCCTTGATGACAACCTACCTGATGAGTTTTCGTTGATGAAAACATATTTGATGAATGGAATCCTACGTAATAAGTTTTCTCTTGATGAAAATCAACTTGTTGAAGGTATAAACATGATGTGTTTAAAGATGTGATAGAGTGTTTTGAAAAATGCATGGCAGTTCAGAGGCAAAGGAATGATAAAGTTGGAAGTTCAAGAAGTATATGTGAGTTCTTTTAAGCCAAACCACGTATACATGTGAGTTTGAAGAAGCAAAGGCATGTATGGCTTTCGCACCATGGTATTATAAATACCATGGGTCCTTACCATGGTATTGGCCCATAGTAATCAACACAATAACGGATATTGATCCATTCGAAGATTACCATCGGCACTAGTGTAGTTTTGACCTGTGGTATTGGATAAGGGCTAAAATATATAAAGAGGTAAAGATCAAAGTGCTAAGTGTGCAAGTGAAAGCATTTTTGATGGATACTTCAATCTCAAGTATATTTGCATTGTAAGGGCCATAATTCTGAAATAATTATGCACCGATGAATATAATGATGGTTTAGGATCATGAGACCTAAAATGACTTTTAATTGTAGAATATGCTCATGTATTGACTAGATCTAAGTACTGATGCATGGTTTTATCTTTGAATATTATGATATCGGCCTTTTTGAAGTTCTGAAGAGTTGCGCAATTTTAGGTCAATATTTTCATATCTATACACTCGTTGGTTTGGGGAAAAGTGTGTATACACGTGGGTTCTCTTCTTCAAAGTCACGTATATAAAGTAAGGGTTTATGTTCATAAATGACTGATCAACCTGATCATTACTGTTGTTTCCCTATTGTCTATCAATGATGACCTCATATTGGTCTGGGTTGAGTGATAATGCCTGAAGTAGAACTGATTAAATCATGTATTTAAATTTGTATACATGTTGATTGGTTGAAAAGAATGTTGATGTTGTTGAATATATGAGGATATTGTAAGATAGTAGAATATTTAAGAATATCTTTGGTCAACTCTGTGTCTGATTCAAAATTACAAGTTTTTCAATTTTTAGTATATTAAGATCTATAGACGGGTTTCTGTATAGAAAAGAGAATATACACGTGGGTGGCCTTAAATGAAGTAACATATACATTTTGGAATTTGAATGATCAGGGTTGTAGTTGATTCTATGTATTGAAGTAGTATTCTAAGTTCAGTTTTTTGCACTGGTTACAGTGATCTAACTATTCTAGTTGATTGGTTGAGCTTTGGTTAAGTGTCGGTTGATTGGGGTTTCAATGATTTGTTGATGTAGTGACTGTATTACACTGATGAGTTACAGTTTGATTGTTGATCTTAAGTGTTGATATGGATCTAGTGTGAAAATTCATGAAACGTGGTCCACGGATGTTGCTAAGGGTTGGAGCCTTCAGTGAGGATATCGAAGCTTCTTGCCAATAGTGGTGGGTGATCAGATCAGGGGGTTGGAGATCCCTTTGAGTAGGAGCTAGAGAATGAGCGAAGGTTGTAGCCTTCTACAGGTGGGTGTCTACGTACTAGTCTGAGTTTGCACAAGTACAAGATTGTAAAAATATTTTTCTTTATATTAAAAAGAAGACAGAGATGAAAATAGCAAGTGGTTTTTTCCCTGATTGGGCTTCCATCTTAAATCTTGGTGTTCATGTATGTTTCTTATGTGTGATTGCTTATTTTTTTCTTACTGCACATGGTTATTTTCTATCTAATGGTTAATAAAGTATTGATGCACTAGATGAACACAAACATATGATGAATTAATTGAAACATAAGTTTACTGGATGTATGCTAGTTGTGTTAAGAATAATTGCGTGCACATGTGGGTTCCTTTTGAGTAAAGTCGCATATAGAAATGAGAATATGAAATGAAAAAATATTGATTTGAAAATACTAATTCACTCCCCCCTCTTGGTATTTTTCCCAATACGTGGTATTAGAGCAGGTCCTTTGGCAAAATCTTGATCGCTTGAAGGAGATCCGTCAAGAAAATGGGAAAGAAGCAAAAGAAGAAATCACCTCGAAAGAATAAGACATCTCAAAGAGTCAGTGACAATGTTAGAGACAATTGGTTATTAGATGGAAGTAAATATTCAGATTCAAAATCACCTTAGAATGAAGATGATCAAGAAAAAGAATTACCAGGTACTGGTTTTTGGTCCTCTGTTATTATGCTTCCCTGTTCATGCAATATTAAAGATTCAACTGAATTTGCTCTTATGGTTAAAAGTGAAAGAAATATAATGAGCATATAAGTAGAGGTTAAAAGGCTCATAGATAAAATTAGACATCAACAAGATCTATTTGATAAAAGGGAATGCACCTACAAAGAAAAGGTTACTAGATTAAAAACTCAGTTGGAGGAAGAAAACAAAATAAGGAAGCAGTACAAGGAAAAGAAAGATCAATTTCAAAGACTGCAAGATGAAGTAACGTCATTGAGAAATCAAGCGAATGAAAAGGATACAAAGCCAAGGAACTTAAAGAAAGAACCAGTTACTGTAAAGGTCTTGAAGCTGAGGTCGTCTCTCTAAAAGAAGTTCTTGAAAAATCAAACAAGCAGAATGAAGAACTACTTCAAACATTTGAAGAAAAAGAAAATTAAATTCTCAAAATTAAAGCAACAAGTGGAGGAAGGGAGAAAGGTTGATGAAATCATGAAGAAGCAGTATCTAGAAAAGAAAAAGCAATATCAGGTTGAGGTAAAGATCCTAAAAGGTAAATTAGAAGACAAGGATAAACTTTTGTGATTTCAAGATAGTAATAAGATTTTGGATAATATTCTTAGTAGTCAAAGGTCTCCTACCATCAAATCTGGTCTTGGTTTTCATGAAACTGTTAAAGGTGAATCTACCTCACAAGCTGAGGCAAGGAATTCTAATATTCTCAACAAGGAGATAAGAAGTCAATCCCATCAACAACCAGGGAAATAAAGTCTTCAAAGGAAATAATTTACTCCTAATTATAGAAGTGTTAATTGATTTTTTCTTCTAATCAATAATGTTGAATGTTCTATATGTCATAATTTTGGACATGTTGCAGCTAGTTGCAAAATTATAATGTTTCAAGCTAATAACTATCTCTCAGAAAGATCATCAGCCTCAAGGTACTTTAAGAGGTATCATTTTTCTTGCAATATGTTTGGTCACAAAGCCATTGATTGCAATAGAAGGAATATGAAAAATATAAGATGTTACTCTTGTAACAAGTTTGGGCACGTAGAAAAATAATGTGAGAAGAACTCTATGGATTGTCGTAGACAATATGGTAAGCAACAAAATAAGAACATTGATATCATAAAATCTGAGAAAGATGGATCCACCAATAAGTAAGAAAAGGAAAAACAGATAAGGTGTGGTCTTGATCTCTTCTCATTTGAAGATGAAGACAAATGGTACATAGATAGTGGATGTTCTCATCACATGACTAGATATAAGAATAAAAGAATATGGTCCCTATGGCACTCTCCTAATCTTAAATAAATATTTCTAACATTGACTATAGAAGTGGTGAGAGGTACTTGACCTCATGAAGACAATTATCAGGTCCTCAAGTTTAGTGATATGTGCTCTTAAGGGAAGTAATACATGTGATGACTCCGTCGGTTGTTTTTTATTTTCATGCTACTTATACTATTGACAATGGCTCTGGTGTAGTAATAGTGCACAGGTGTAGTCAAAATAGACTCAGGAGGAGCTGAATGTGTGAAATTTCAATATTTCACTTTGTATACTCGGGTTTCATGAAGTACAGTCACATATATACATGAGTTCTAAATTTCACAGACGTGTATGTGTTGGTTTGATGAAGAAACAGTGAGACAGACTCAGGAAAAGGGTTTGATATGGTTCAGTCAATTATCAATTGTATTTTCTATCTCAATGGTTGATGATTACAATTTGTTAATTCTATTTAGAATTGCTTTTGGCCCTCATAGTTTTTGATGACTTGATGTATAACTGGTTGATGATGCTCCCTTGATGATTCTTATTGATATATGAAATGATTAGATCTGGCAGTGAATAGTTGGCACGGGTTCAGGGGGAGAATTTGCTATAATAATGCATTGATGGCATTATGTTTTCTTTAGAAGTGCTTGGTACGTAATGATGCTTATCAATGGTGATGATGCTTAAGTTTTTGATGTGTTTAAATGATACATCATGCTATGTTGCGGTCATGGATTTCCTATGATGAAATACCATATGATACTTATATTGCTTGAGCCACATAGTTGTTTTGATGCTACTGATAAGATTTACGAATGATTATTTTGACGATGCATATATTACATATGCTATGTTTCTTACGTGGTGATCTTCATAAGTTCAAGGAGAAAAACAAAGCTTGACTACACAAATTCATTATTTGATGATGATAATTGTCACTCTTTTCTTTTATGTTGTTGTCATCATGACTTCGGAGATGCATAAATTTCATATGGTGCAGTTATGGATGAGGATTCCTATAGTTCTTGGCTCTCACGTGGTATATTGTTTTAAGATTGTTGCTTTTGATGGTATCAAGAAAGTTTTACAAATGATTGTGAGCTCATGGTTTTATTTTCTCATTGATGAGAAGCTAGATTCATATTGCTATCTCTATGATGGACACAATACAGATACGGATCACATGGATGATTACTTAAGTTGCATGATGTTGGTATAAAATATCTTCTTGTATGAAGAAAATTGGCCAAGAGAATGGTGTTATTGCGGGTTTCATGAAGACATGACTTATTTAGTCACATAATTATGATGATAAGGAATGATGAATACTTCTTCCTATATTACTTTATTATGATGTGCTTGGTTCTCACATATGTTGATTATCATGGTTGATGCTTATCAGATGTGGGATGTTAGAAAACTCCCTACTGATGATACATAGTTGATATATTGAGGGTTGCAGTTCTTACTTAGATGATTTAATGATGATGTTGTCATCATGGATGATGATTATTGTTCTTTCACATGAATATGATATGATGTGAATGGTTTTGGGAATATATAGGCATTATTTCTTGGAGATATGGCATATGATTAGTTGATTCATGAAAGGCTATGTTTTTTATGAACATAGATTAAGGCTTTTTCTACTAAAGAAAAAGAGCAAGTTGACCTTGATAAGGTCAAAGAGGGTGAGTTGATAGCAGATATATATGAAAATCTATATGCAGCATACTTAGTCACAAGATGATGATATTAAAGCTACATTGTCTTATCTTGCGAATTGATGATGGTCATATACAGGTTGTTGTTCTTGATGTTGCTAACAGATGCTTATGGTGCAAATCATATATGTTGTATAATAGTTGTTGATAAATATCATGGTCTTGTTTAGGTATTTGGTCTTTGTCAAGGTCATATAAATACCTATGGTGTACTCATTGTAAAATTCAACCATGTATGGAATATTGTGGTCAAGTCCTTTTGGATATATCATGAATTCTGAAACCCCACTGTGTTGGGGAAGTTGATGTAATAATGATGTCAACTATGTATCCCAACTTGGTTGGGTGATTGATGTAAGTTTTTGGTGATAGGACAAGTTCTATTAGTCATAGAGTCATGTACTTCATTGTACATCCGTCAGAGATTTTGGCATGTGCTCAGGGGGAGCATGATTAGATAATTCGACATGCGCTCAGGAGGAGCATGGTCAATATTCATATTCAGTAGTTCAGATATGGAAGTCTTCATTCAATGCTGGTCAACCTTTTGCCCTTGATGTAAAACGAGGAGAGTAGCTTGTTGTTTGGGTCCGTGTTTGGAGTGTAGCTTGATGTTTTGAAAACCTTGGTGCTTGGCTTGATGTTATTTATAGGTTGTGGTGACCAAACACCAAAGTAGTTTCCATCCAGTACAAAGGGGGACATTATTGGCATTATGAATTAGGATTTGTCCTTGATGGCAGCCTACCTGATGGGTTTTCCTTGATGACAACCTATTTGATGAATGGAATCCTACTTGATAAGTTGTCTCTTGATGAAAATCACATTTTTGAAGGTATAAACATGATGTGTTTACAGATGTGACAGAGTGTTTTGAAAAATGCATGGTAGATCAGATGTAGAGGAATGATAAAGTTGGAAGTTCAAGAAGTATACACAAGTTCAGTTAAGCCAAGTCATGTATACACATGAGTTTAAAGAAGCGAATGCATGTATGTTTTTGGCACCATGGTATTCTAAATACCATGGTATTGGCCCATAGTAATGAGCGCGAGAATGAATATTGATCCCATCAAAGATTACCACTAGCACTACTGCAGTTTTCACTCATGGTATTGGATAAGGGCTAAACTATATAAAGAGGTGAAGATAAAAGTGCTAAGTTTGCAAGTGAAACGATTTTTGATGAATACTTCAATCTAAAGTATACTTTCATTGTAAGGGCCATAATTTTGAAATAATTATGCATCGATGAATAAAATGATGGATCAAGATCATGAGACCTCAAATGAATTTTCATTGTACGATCTTCTCATGGATTGACTAGATCTAAGTACTGATGCATGTTTTTATCTCTAAATATTATGATCTGGGTATTTCTGAAGTTCTAAAGAGATGTGCAATTTTAGGCCAAAATTTGCAGATATATACATTGGTTAGTCACGGGAAAAGCACGTATACATGCGGGTTTGCTTCTTCAAAGTCGCGTATATAAAGAAAGGGTTTATGTTCATAAATGACTGATCAACCTAATCAGTGATGTTGTTTCTCTATTGTCTGTCAATGATGTCCTCATATTGATATGGGTTGAATGATAATGCCTGAAGTAGAATTGATTAAATGATGAAGTTGAATTTGTCTACATGTTGATTAGTTAAAAAGATTATTCATGCTGATGACTATATGAGGATTCTATAAGCTAACAAAATATTTCAAAATATCTCTGGTCAACTCTCTATCTGGTTCAAAATTATAATTTTTCAATATATTAAGATCTATACATGAGTTTCTCTACAGAAAAGAGCATATACACATGGGTTGCCTTAAATGAAGTAGCGCATACATTTTTGCATTTGAATTATCATGGTTGCAGTTCATTCTGAGTGTTGAAGAAGTATTCTGAGTTTAGTTATGTGCACTAGGTATAGTGTTCTGACTGTTCTAGTTGATTGGTTGAGTTGTGGTTAAGTGTCAGTTGATTGGGTTTTAGTGATTGGTTGAATCAACGTTGTATTGTAGTGATGAGTTATAGTTTGATTATTGAGCTTAAGTGTTGATATTGGATCCAGTGTAAAAACTCATGAAACATGGTCCACAGATGTTGTTGAGGGTTGGAGCCTTCAGTGAGGAAGTCAAAGCTTCCTACCAATAGTAGTTGGTGATTAGATTAGGAGTTGGAGCTCCCTTCCAGTAGGAGTTGTAGAATGAGTGAAGGTTGTAGCCTTCTACAGGTGGGTGCCTACGTATTTTTATGAGTTTGCACCAGTGTTAGAATATTAGGTCTACTAAACTAGCTATCTATCTATGAAAGCAACAATATATCAACATATAAATAAGAACAGAAAAAGAACAAGGAAAAAGAATACAACAGATATATGTGGTTCACCCAATTTGGCTACGTCCACAGAAAGTTTTTCTTCTATTGTCTCCAGAAATCTCCTACAATATTACAAAGAGAGAAACTATAAATAACCCAAAAAAAATAGTAGTATGTTGTGAGCATAGGATAAGATGTTATGGTATAACAAAATAGTATATTCCTTAAGAGGCTCCCTTGACCCTATTATATACCTAGAGATATGGAGAAATTAGTCTCACATATTAAATGTGGGATAATATAATTCTCCAAAATATCGCCTCTTTATATAATAAATAGATACAAGAGTATACTATGCCATAATAAAGATGGGATATAATGTACTACTCTTTTACACAATATTGTGGACAACATCCGACATAATACAAAGACATTATTACCTTCCAAGGAATATAATATATTTGAACACTCCCCCTTAATAATGGATGGAAGAAGGGCCCATCCTAACACTAAAGAAACAAGGAGTCATTACTACTCCCCCTTGATGACAACTTGCATTATCTAAAGAAAATAACAAATATGCACATGCTTCGCTTCTGTGAAGGATTTGGTGAAGATATCAGCTGGTTTCTTCTTGGTAGGACAATACTCTAGAGAAATAATACCATCAGTGACAAGACCTTGAATATAATGAGCATCAAGGTCGAGATGCTTCATCTTGGAGTGATATACTAGATTATAAGCAAGATGAATTTGACCCTTATTGTCACATTTCAACATAGTGGATGATTTCAGAACTAGACCAAGCTTAGTAAGAACATGTTGTAACCAAACAACTTCTTTAGCTGCTTCTCCGGCTGCTCTATACTCTGCTTCACATGAAGATAAAGAAAGATTATTCACCTTCTTCTTGTACCAAGAGATCGGACTTAAGCCAAGTTGAAATATGTAACCAACAGTTGATCGTCGATCAGAACTATCACCTGCCCAATCAAAATATGTATAACCAAAGAGTAAAAATGTAGCATTGCTTTAATAAAATACACCATAATGCAATGTCCCCTATAGATATCACAGAATTCTCTTGGCTGCATGCAATTGAATTTCACGATGTTGTTGCATGAATCGAGAAACTATACTAACCGCAAAAGAGAGATCTCGTATGTTGTGAGTTAAATATATCAAACTGCCAATGAGTTGATGATAAAGAGTAGCATCAACCAATGGAGTGGTAAACTCAACATTTAACACTACACTATATTGAAATGTCATAGGATCAAGTTTACAATCACTCATGGAAATGAGACAATAAATATGTTGCATACTTAGGCTGAGAGAAAAAAATACCAACAACCATATGCTAGATTTGAAGAAATAGTGTAATGTACCGAGATCTGTCATCTCAAATGACTTCTGAAGAGTAATTTTCATATCTTGAATTAATATGAGGGGTTTCCATTCATAATTAGATCATCCACATATAAAACATAATGAGGACATTATCACCAAAGTTCTTAACATACAGATTTGGATGAGATATACAATGCTTAAAACAATTATTCAAGAAATATGCATCAATTTCATTATACCAAGCCCTAGATGCTTGTTTGAGACCATATAAAAATTTGTGTAATTTGCATACTAAACTTGAGGATTCATCAGAAATAAAACCAGGAGTTTGTTGCATATAAATTTATTTAGTAAGATCACTTTTTAAAAAGGCACTTTTAACATCCATTTGATTAATTTCCCACTTATGCGATGCAACAAGTGATAAAATGGTTCTTATTGTGTTCATTTTTTCAACAGCAGCAAAAGTTTCATTATAATCAATACCTTCAAGTTTATTAAAACCTTTTGCTACTAATCTAGCTTTATGCTTTTCGATCTGTCCTTCTGTAGTGAACTTATTTTTATAAACCCATTTATAGCCAACTAAATTATTTCCTAAAGGAACAGGAACAAGTGACCAAGTCTTTTTTCTCAAAAGAGATTCATATTCAGTAAACATAGCTTGTTCCCAATGAGGCTTACCCTTAACTTGAGCATAATTAGTAGGATCATTTGTGGCAAAAACTTTGGTCATAAGAGAAAAAAATAGATCTAGTTCAACGAGTATTGAAAGGATTTCTGACGTCACTACCTACATATTCAAGAGTTTTCCGAGCTCAAACAGGAAGAGAGAAGGAACATGAGTCACTTCAGGAGCTTCATGAGTTTCAGGTGGAATATTTGAGGGAGAGGAAGAATCAAGATCAATAAGAGGCACTGAACTGGAAGAAGAAGTAATAGGAATAGGAGTAACAGGTTGTATTTGTAAAGTCAGGATAACATGAGATTCTACAGACTCAAGTGGGGAAGATACTTCATGAAATTGAACATCCCTTTTGATTATGACACTTTTATTAGAAGAATCAAACAACCTGTAAGTCTTGTAATTCTCATCATAGCAAATGAAGATAAACTTGTGAGATTTGGGTTCTAACTTTTTCCATTTTTCATCAGAAATATGAGCCCAAGATTCACAACCAAACACCTTAAAATTACTAATATCCAGTTTACGTCCATTCTATTTTTCCTCAGTGGTAACATACTTAATAGCTTTAGTAGGAACTCTCTTGGCATTATGGTACAGGTGTTGTCCTTGATGGAAACTCACATATATGATACCCAGAAATGAATCAGTGATGTAAGATGAAAGTTCACTATGCAACAGGTCAACTCAGAGGTAACAACAAAGGATTATAGATCAGACTCCAGAGATTGAAGAACGGGAATGTTTTATGAAGTATACGCTGGTTCTCCTAGTCGAAGTCATATATACACGCGGGTACATAGAGCAAAAAGAGCATATATGTATGCACGCATTTCCACAGAAGGAAAAGCGCGTATGGGATGGAAAATTAAGTTAATGAATACTAAGGGTCCATACCATGGTATTAACGCACAATATTGAGTGAAATAATGGATATTTGATCTCGTCTAAGAATACCACAAGGTTCTCTGTGTTGCTTTGGTATGAGGTATTGAGAAAGGCTAAAACCATATAAGGAGGAGAAGATCAAAGGGCTAAGTGTGGAAGTAAAAGGGTTTTCATGAATACTTCTATATGAAGTATATTTTATGTTATAAGGGCTATGGTTATGATCCAATCTAAAATATGTGCACCTTTGCATATAGTGTTGGATCATGATCATGAGACCTCAAATCACTTGTCATTGTATGATTTAATGGGCTAGATCTGAATGCTAACGCATGTTTTATTCTTGAAATGTTATGATATGGGTATATGTGAAGTGTAGAATAACTGCAAAGTTATAAGTAATTATCTATAGATCTATACACTAGCTCACCTTGGTGAAGGCGTGTATACATGTTGGTTAGGAACTTCCAAGTAGCATATACATTATGACATATGTTTTTGAAGTTGCAGTTGGTACTAGTTGTTGATTTAGAGTTATGGGTTCAACTCTATGTTATGGTGACAATGATATGACTGTTTATATTAACTGATTATTGGTAGATGCAATTATTGCAGTGGTGATTGATTTTGAGCTTCAATGTTACTAATGGGTCTAGTATGAAAATTTGATGAAACGTGACCTTCATATTGTGTTATTGTGTACCAGGAGTATCCAGTCTAAAAATTTATGAAACGTGGTCCTTGGAGGAAGAGAGAAGGTAGTATCTTTCTGTAGGCCAATGCCTATGTATTGGTAAACATATCGGCTAATACAAGAGCTAGGGGTTTGTAGCTCCCTTCCAGTAGTGGCTAGAGAATGAGAGAAGGTTGTAGCCTTCTGCAGGTGGGTGCCTGCGTATTAGTATGAGTTTGTGCCAGTACAATATTGTAAATAGGTTTTTCTTATATTAAAAGAAGATAGAGACAAAAGAAGTAGGTGGGTTTTCTCTCGCATTGGGTTTCCACCTTAAATATTGGTGTTGATGTGTGTTTCTCATGTGTGATGGTTTATTATGTTATTACTGCACATGGTTATTTTTTACTATTTAATAAAGTATTGATGCATTGATTAAAGATTAGCATATGATGAATTAACTGAATCATAAGCTCACTGGATATACACTAGTTTCCTTAAGAACATTTGTGTGCACACGCGAGTTCCCTTCACTAAAGTAGCGAATATAAATCTGATTATGAAATGGACGAAGTTATTTGATTTGTAAATATTGATTCACCCCACCCCCCCCCCCCCTCTCATTATTTTCCCAACAATTGGGATCAGAGCAAGTCCTTCAGAAGAAGCTTGATCACTTGAAGGAAGATCTCTCACAATGAGAAATCACAAAGGAATGGGATATATTAGACCACCAATATTCAACAGAGATAACTTAGTTATTAGAAGACAAGAATTAGAGCCTATTTTCAGTCACTTGGAGCTAATGTTTGGGCAGTTGTGGAAAGAGGATACCAATATCCAACAGCAGTCCCCATAGATCCAATAGAAAATAAATCGTATGAAATCAATGCCAAAGTCATCAATTCTTTATTGGGAAGTCTATTAGAATCAGAATTTGTCAAAGTCATGCAGTTCAACATAGCCAAGGAAATATGGGACAAAATGATACAGAGCTACGAAGGAGACTCCCGGGGAAAATGTGCTAAACTCCAAACTCTTAGAATCCAGTATGAAAATCTCAAGATGCACAGCGATGAAAGTATTGCTAGTTATGTCTTACGAGTAGATGAGATTGTAAATCATATGAGAAATCTAGGTGAAGAAATAAAGGAGGCTACTATAGTTGAGAAAATTTTTAGATCTCTATCTTCTATATTTGAGTCAAAAGTATCTACCATTGAAGAAAAGAAAGATCTACAATCTGTTACTAGTGTTAAACTTCATGGAATTTTAACTACCTTTGAAATGAGGAAAGGAGGTCCATCAAAAATCAGAGAAGCCGCTTTCAAAGCTTCTGCAAAAGGAAAAGAAAAGGAAGATATCAAAGAATCAAGATATATATCATAAGAAGATGAGGTAAACTTTGTGAAGAAAGTTTAGCGAGGTTCTGGAAGATTCAAAGGTAGGCTTCCCTTCAAATGTTTTGCTTGTGGAAGAGTTGGTCATTATGCTGCTAAATGTCCTCATAAACACAACCATGAGAAAGGAAAGATTTCTACAAAAGATAATAGAGGAAGTTATTATACTCATGAAGATAGTGATGGTCTGTCTACTAGTGATGAAGATGATCAAGATTTTAAACTACTCATGGCATATGAAAAATATACCTTAGAAGAAGAAGGTTTCCTTAAAGAAATCACTCAACTCAAAATATGTTTGGCAAAAAAGGATATAGTCATAGACACAATGACACATCAACTCACTAAAAAGGACAAGCACAATGAAAAATTAGAGTGTGAAGTAGTAATTCTAAGAAACGAACTTGAGAATACAAAAACTCCGAATCTTAGATTTGCTAAAGGATCGGAAACCTTATATGAAATCATCAAAGTTCAGTGTTCTCCACTTATAAAGACTGGTCTTGGTTTTCATGAAAATGTTATTCTAGCTCACAAACTGAGGCAAGGAATTCTAATGCAAAATCTGAAATACTCAACAAAGAGATAAGAGACCAACCCGATCAACAACCAAGGAATGAAAGTCTTCAAAGAAAATCATTTTATCCTAACTATGGAAGTGATAATTGATTCTTTCCTGTTATGAATAATGTTGAATGTCATATCTATTATAATTTTCGACATCTTGCAACTAGGTGCAGAAGAAGAATGTTTCAAGCTAATACCTGTCACTTAGAAAGATCATCAGTTTCTAGGTACTTTAAGGGATATTTTTTCTTGCAATATGTGTTGTCACAAAGCCATTGATTTCTACAGAATGAATATGAAACATATAATATGTTGATGACTTGATGAATAACTGGTTAATGATGATTCCTTGATGATTCTTACTGGCAAATGCAATGATCAGATCTAACAGTGAACAGTTAGCACAGGTTCAGGGGGAGCATATGCTTATAATAATGCATTGTTGGCATTATATTACAAGACCTTGGTACATGATAATACTCATATTTATCAAGCCACATAGTTGTTTTGATTCAGTTAATGGACATAGAAAGGTTGTTGTTATTGATGTTGTTGATAGAATCTTATGGTGAAGATCATATATGATGTATGAAAGTCACTGATAAATATCATGGTATTGTATAAAGTCCTTAGTATTTGATGTCATAAAAATTTATTTGATGTAAAGGTCATGTAAAGACCTATGGTGTAATTTCTAACCCCATTGTGCATGGGAAGGATGATGTAATAATTGCAATTTTTCAGTCATGTCTAAACATTTGGTATATCCTTACTTGGTTGGGTGATTGATGTATGTATGAGTAATTGGTGGTAGGAAGATCATACTCACATAGTTGAGTTATAGAGTCATGTTATTCTTTTGAAAATTATCTCTATAGACTCTGCATGTACTCAGGGGGAGCATGGACAACATAGTGCATTTCAAAGGGGGAGAATATCTTGGTCTGCCCTTTGCCCTTGATATCAAATGGGGAGAGTATCTTGGTGTTTCTTGATATATCTAATAGGTTCTACAGCTTGAATTAATCAACACCAATATGGTTTCCATCAAGTCCAAAGGGGGCGATTGTTGCCATTATGGTACAGGTTTTGTCCTTGATGGAAACTCACATATATGATACCCATAAATGAATCAGTGATGTAAGATGGCAGTTCAGAGTGCAACGGGTCAATTTAGAGCTAACAACAAAGGATTACAGATTAGACTCCAGATATTGAAGAAAGAGAAATTTTTAAGAAGTATACATTGGTTCTCCTAGTCGAAGTCGTGTATACATGTGGGTACATAGACCAAAAAGAGCATATACATATGCACACACTTTCAAAGAAGGAAAAGTGCATATGGGATGGAAAATTAAGATAATGAATACCAAGGGTCCATACCATGGTATTATCCCACAATATTGAGCTAAATAACGGTTACTTGATCCCGTCTAAGAATACTACAAGGTTTTATTTATTGTTTTGGTCCTAGGTATTGATAAAGGCTAAAACTATATAAGGAGGAGAAGATCAAAGGGCTTAGTGTGGAAGTAAAAGGGTTTTTCATGAATATTCTATCTGAAGTATATTTTATGTTGTAAGGGCTATGGTTATGATATGATCTGAAATATCTTGTGCACCTTTGGATACAGTGTTGGATTAGGATCATGAGACCTAAAATGACTTGTCAATGTATGATTTGATGGGCTAGATCTGAATGCTAATGCATTTTTTATTCTGTAAATGTTATGATCTGGGTATATGTGAAGTCTGGAATAGTTTTGAAGTTATAAGTGTTTATCTGCAAATCTATACGGTGGTTCATCTTGGTGAAGGTGTGTATACACGTTGGTTCGGCACTTCCAAGTGGCATATACATTATGACATATGCTTTTGAAGTTGCAGTTGGTACTGGTTATTGATGCAAAGTTCTGGGTTTGGCTCTGTGTTCTAGTGATAGTTATCTAACCATTCAGATTAACTGATTATTGGTAGATGCAGTTATTGCAGTGGTGACCGATTTTGAGCTTCAATGTTACTAACGGGTCCAATATGAAAATTTGATGAAATGTGGCCTTCATATTTTGTTATTGTGTACCAGGAGTATCTAGTCTAAAAATTTATGAAACGTGGTCCCTGGAGAAAGAGAGAAGGTAGTAGCCTTCTGCGGTCTATGCCTACGTACCAGTAAACATATTAACTAGTACAAGAGCTAGGGGGTTGTAGCTCCTTTCTAGTAGTAGATGGAGAATGAGAGAAGGTTGTAGCCTTCTATAGGTGGGTGCCTACGTACTAGTATGAATTTGTTCCAGTGAAAGATTGTTAACAGGTTTTTCTTATATTAAAAGAAGACAAAGATGAAAATAGTAGGTAGTTTTTCCCCCGCATTGGGTTTCCACCTTAAATCTTGGTGTTCATGTGTGTTGCTTATGTGTGATGGTTTATTCTGTTATTATTGCACATGGTTGTTGTTTAATGTTTAATAAAGTACTGATGTACTGATTAAAGATAAACATATGATCAATTAACTAAATCATAAGTTCACTGGACATAAGTTGGTTCCCTTAAGAATAGTTGCATGCACACACGAGTTCCCTTCACTGAAGTAGCGTATCCAAATCTGGTTATAAAATGGAGGAAGTTATTGATTTGGAAATACTAATTCACTCCCCCCCCTCTCATTATTTTTCCCAACAAACTCTATTTAAAATAAATTTAGAACAACAAATGGCTTCAACCCAAAATTTCTTATGCAGCCCTTTAAAATAAAGCATACATCTAGACATTTCAACTAAAGTTCTATTTTTCCTTTCAGCAACACCATTTTGTTGAGGTGTGGCTGTAGCAGCTACAACCACCCTCCAAAATTTCACCTTAGCTTCATTTTGGAGCCTCCCTTCCAATTTTTCACAACAACTTGCCTTGCTTCGTCAAGTTCACAAGCTTCAGTGTTTTTCTTGCACAAAGGTAGCCTCTCGACCATAGCTTGATGCATTCCCCTCACAGGTTGATCACCTGGACTTGGTCCAGCTATAGGCTAAGTAGCTCCCCTAAGAAATTACACAATTCTTGAGTGAAGCCAACCTTCCCCCCAGAAATTGCATGATCCTGACTAGCAACCTACTCGGCTCCAAAATTGTGAAATTGGTCCAGTCAACCCTCACAGAGAAAATTGCACAATTTTCCCCAGTAGGGTTACTCAGCCTAGAATTTTTGTAAATCTAGGCAGTAGTCAGTAGATCTACCTAAAAATTGCACAAATCTCCTAAGAATTCAGCCCAGCTCCCAGCCAGAAATGCACATTTCCTTCAAGCAATCGAAAAACCTCTTGCATGTGTAACTGAGTTGATCGTATCCCTCCAGGATCAAGAAAAATAAACTCGCATGCATGGGCTACTTCTCCCAAGGCAGCATGCAAATGCATCCCTTATTTCAAGGAACTATGTTTAGCAGTTGAAGGTTACATGCAAGGATCATTTCAAAGAATGTCCCACCAAGTGTCACCTTCCCTGAATTTGTGGCATGCGCATCACAATCTTGATGTTCTCAAAACTCATCAAATGGATGCTGCATAGCTCATTCCTCACATCAGCCTTTCATCTTTTCCATCCCACATCATATCTAGGAGCAGTCGGCACATTCAACCATTCAACCTAGTTGTTTTGGGGTAAGCCCACTTTCCATGCCTTGTGTTGCATTTATGTCACTTTTTGTGTTTTCGCTTGTGTGAGTATTGTTTGGTTGATATCTTTGAATGCTTGCTATTGTTTACATATATACTAGCTTGTCCTAGCATTGTTTCAGTTTTCGTTGCTATCTCACTATTGTTTCATGCATGAAACTGTTTTTCACGAACGGTCGTCGATTCGGCAACTCACCTCATCCACATGAATGTTGTTCTATTTTCTGAATCTGTCATTTTCCATTTTCATGCATGTTCATTCACTTATGCTTACAGTTAGTATCACCATGCATTTGCACTTACGTTCACTTTCAGTTACCTGTCAGCGAGTTTAGCCAACCTTGGCCCAGACTGTGCCTCACCAGACAACATTGCGCAATCCTGAGAGGGAAGGCTTTACCTTCCTCTCTAGAAATGCACATTTATGCCCAGCAACTGTCCTCCAGGATAGTTTTGTGCATTTTTGAGGGGCAGTGATTTCTAGCCCAAAAAATTACACAATGCAATCACTAGGACTGTAGCCATTGCCAGCGGAGATTGCACATTGCACAATTCCAGCAGTGGGTAGCCAGGTTGGACTATGCATTACACAGTTGCAGTAGTCATTCAGTCTCCCAGCAGCCCATACTATGCCTTTCATGGTCTTGGCAATAAGTCTCCTAACTTCCTGACTAAAATTGTGCAATCTTCATGATCAGTCACACAGGTATGTTGCAATTTAGTTCTCAAGTTCATTTTGGTTTCAAATGATAGATTGCTTACCATGAGTGTTTCCATGTCTCTAGGTATTGTGGGTTTTCATCTACCTCTCGGCAGTGTGGGTACAATGGTTTCTAAGATGGCAGAGTCGAAGACACCATTCAGAGCACACCTAGAGATGCAGTCAGTCAAATGTCTATGAGCTTGCCTACTCACGCAGACATCAAGTTGTTTGTAGACAAGAACATCAAGATATCATAGAGAGCAACATCATGAAGAGGAGTTGAAGACGTCATACCGAATGAAGTGAATGCAGCAAACACAACGAATACAATGAATGCAATGCATGAAAGAGGAAGGTTGTTGGCAACATAGAGGTGGAACATAGTTGGAAGATCAGGAAGATCCATTGATGATGAAAGAAACATTGAAGACTCAGGCTATGAGGTGAAGGCATGACATGAAGGTCATGCAAAGATAGAGGATGTAAAAAAGAAGGAGTTCCATGTGCTGAAGCAATAACTCAAGGAAGAACATGAAGCTACACAAACAGATGAATGAGTTGCAACAGGAATAAGAACAACAGTGTGTGCAACATGCACTCACGGATGAAACTGCGCCCGTACAAGTTAAAGATCCATCCTAGTAGCTAGCACAGAGCATACATGGTGAGAAGTGTTTTTGATCGCATGCAAGGGATTCAGTAGCATGCATGTCATTTTGTGCACACATGCAATCCAACCCATTCAACACACTCACCAAGGCAAAGACAAGAAGCAAGTACAACTGGAGCTGAAAATGTACTTTGGTAAGTTGATGCGCATGACCAATAGCACACACTTGAATATCAACATGGACACTATGAATCACTGTGTGTCAGTTTAGCTGCACCTAAGAAGACCATGTGCTTGTTAGTAGATGAGTTGGATGAAGGAGCTGAACCAATGCACCAGATGCAATGGAGGCAAGAGTTCTCGTAAGCAAGACGTCACCATGGGGTGCATGCACACCATCATGGATAACCAACCTTGGCATCAACTCACCACCTTCACCATCACAAGCATGTCAAAGAGTTGGTCTCATCACAATGTACTGTGTTAGTGATGTCTTGCATGACTTTCTCAAGCCATTTTATCTCACATGGGAACATGTGCATTATAACGTTAAGTCATGTCAAGTGTAAGTCAAGTGTCAATAGTTAGATGTAATAATCATAAAGTAGGTGAAAAGTCATGAAGGTTGTTGAATGGCCATAAAGGGGAATGTCAAGGGTCACCCCAACCTTTTCCATAAATAGAACCTCATAACTCATTGTATGGCCTTTTGGTTAGCCAAGCTTCTGATAAGACTATCTTGGAAAGAGCTTGGACAATATTGTAACTTGCCTTGGCGTCTGCACTACATGGAGCTAGTTCATCTCTTTGGAGGAGTAGGTGGATGTGGTTGCAACGTTCCACTTTTGGGGCTAGCAGGTTTACATGGATGTATTGTATGATTGGAAACACTTCTTTATATAATAAGAGCCAACACATTTTCATGCATATGTTGTTATTGTAGTTGGACTGTTCTAGTTGCTATAGAAATGTATGTTATTTAACTTAGGTAGTTGTGTATGAACACTTTTTTATGGAATTATATGAATCTTGTTGCAGACGTGTTGTTGTTTTAACCATCACTTTGGATTGCCGCACAGACCTGCTTTACAACTTGTGATGCATCTTCACTTGTGTGTTCCCTTCCCAGATGAGTACAGTTACATGTTGCGAAGGAGCACACTCATATCAACCTACCTATGTTAGGAACCTCTCATACACCTTCCTTGACTCATTGCAGTAGTCACACCCTTGCTACCAAAACAGTTATCTTACTTGCCTCTATGTGACATTGTGGTCAAGGCATTGCTTTACAGCTCACTACTGGGACTCCTACACGAAACAGTCTGAGGTCTAATTGGGACTTCTTACTGGGGAGATCCCCTTATATGTTGGCGGGTCCAGTACCGTCAACATTTTGGCACTAGAAGGAGGGCCAGATGGCAAGCTAAGACATCACATCTTTTTTGAATATCTACACATTTTTCATGACTCACTACCAAGTTGCTCTTCCGGAATGCATGTCTTATGGAAATGATTTGATCATCTCAAAAAATATCTCTTATAACTTGTCTCATAAAACATTTGATGGTGGAGACTATGTAGCCTTGGTCAGGCATGCAGTCGGTGTTGTAGGCTCATGCAAAAGACATGGATTCTTTGAAGAATACATGAGCTGCACACTATTCTTCTACATGCTTCGAGGGCACCCAATGCACTAGTGTGCCACGATGCCTGAAAAATCTATTTATTCTCTTGCTCATTTGGTAGCAGAGATAGACCATGCTTTAAATCACTTTAACTATAAAACAATCAACAAAGAAATTGTGGAATTATTAAAAGAACTCGATGAATCTGTTGAATAGTTTCACACAAGCTTTTGTAATCTTTCATACTGATTCCCGGAAGATGATATTGATTGGGAATTTATTGATGGAAGGTTTGAGTATCTTCTTCACATATCTGAACCCCACTTTGCACACTTCGTTGATGGAGCTGTGTAATCACAGCGAGGCACAATTGCTGTCACAAGTGGCTGTCCACCTTCACCTCATCAAACAACTCCACCACCGTAGAGTGATGTGGGAGATCATGCACACACCTCTGTTTAACTGTCACATCCTCCCACCCCACGTACTCTTGAGATTTTCGCATAGTTGGCTTGCAAGCCTATTGGTTGTCACGTGGACTTGTCCTCTCGACCTCCATCCTCACATTATCTTGATCCTCCGGATTGTACTATCTTGTGTTCTTCCATTCTAGACTCCTCAACTATTGTGAACGAGGGTCAAGTTATCGACGGAGTTGGTGCTATGCAACCAACCTGTGCCATAATTCATGATGAGTGTGTGTGGGAATCTAAAGAAGAGCCCATAGTGAAGGATGACTCGCTTCCATCCATGCCTCATTCGCTTCATCCTGACATCCCTTGTGATTCTACCACTACTAATTTCTCCTGTGAAAACTCATTTCAGGATGTTTCTTCTTCCGATCATTCACAGGACACGTCGAATGTTAGTCTATCATTAAAGTGCAGAGAGGACACATCTTCCTTGGAAAATCAATTCAATTTGTCATTTATCTTTCTTGAAAACATAGAGGGTGAAAATATTTGCTTCTCATCTACCCCTCTGCCTGATTCATCAAATCATGAGGATGCTGACAAGCATCTTGAATTTTCTGATCTTGGTTGTTGTGATCTATTCACTTCCTCATCCGATCACGATGTTGATTCAACCATTGTTAATCCATCCAAGACACTGGTCTATGATGATCTATCTATCCATGAGGTCGAAACCCCCTAGATTGTTGAGGCACTTCAACCCAAGCTGATGGTTATGTCAGGCCCTCGTCATCCTGAGGTTGGTTTCACTTCCGATCGGGAAATTGTTGAAACACTCAAGGCTCCTCATCACTCTCTTCTTTGTATTGTAGATCAACCAAAAACCTAGATTTCACTTCCTCCACTTGAACTACATGATCCCATCTCTCATGCATTGGAGGAATCTTACACAGTAAGCACACATGAACAACATAAGTGGTCTACCTTTCTCACATTTGCTTACATGACATATTCAAGGGAATTCATACACTCAACATTTGCATGCAGTGTAACATAGTACCATGGCAGCTCCATAGAATGCATATCATGTGCTCTCACTCATCTTACTTTCATGGATTCTTGTAAGCTCGGAGTGTGTTTGTCTTCATTGTTATATCTTTCTTGCTTGGTGGTCAGCACAACCGGGTTGCTCACAGACCAAGCCTTCACCAACATGGTTCAACCAATGCCTCGGTGGCTTCATTTGAAGTATCAATTCATGTGAGATGACCCACGCGCTGTTAGCATAGGAGTAGGAGTAGTGTTTTCTTTCAGTCAATTTGCTTGCTTTCTTGTTTTCTTACTTGCTTAGTTTGTTTGTTTGTTTGTTTGTTTCTTTGCTTGCTTATTTAATTATTCACTTTGCTTTCACTTTTTCTTTTTCATTTGCTTTTCTTTGTTGATTGTTGGTTCGCTTGTTTTGTTTGTATAGTTCACTTGTTTCATTTCGTAGGATAGTTTCGCATGAAACCATGTATGACTCTCGAAGTAAGCCGGGTAAAGTAAAAGAGGCCTTGTGCTACTATCAGTACTTGGTTATTTGTCATCCTGCCTCTGTATGAAGAACTTGTTACTTTTGGTCCATGATATGTCGAAGGAAAATACATACTGTTCGAAGTGAACCTTGGTGAAAACACAACGCTTGCGCACTAACTAGTGTCACCTTCTCTAGTTGGTTTTTTTGGGTTAACTCTTGTTAGCTCAATCAAGTAGAGTAAGGTGAGGGGGAAAACCTAAACAAGCATGTCAGGTATATAATAAACTACTTATCTACTAGAGCAACCTATTCTACTCTCAATAAGTCAAGATCCCTCTTCCGCCTCTGAAATGAATAAGCGCTATGCACAGTTAGAAAAATGAAAAAAGAGAAAAAAGTTTGAAAAAATGAAAATGAATTAGGCGAAAGATTACAAAGGATTCCTACACAAAGAGGTGATGCAAGTAACTTTGTCGGGGTACTGACTAGGCTCGCTAGTAGTGGAGGCATGCTTGTGTTCCTATGTGACTCCGCTGGGGTAATCTCTAGGCCTGTTGGCAGCAGAGCAACACTAGAGATGAAACTAAGACTCAGACAACTATACTGCTTGTGCACCAACATACCCTTCAACCCCAATCGAAACAATTGTGTTTCCTTGGCTTGGAATGTGTGTCAATCAACCAAGAGCTTGGCAGATGCTACATCTTACAATCAAGCTAGTGTGGAAACCAAGAGGAGCTGAGAACTGAACAATACTTCTGGAGGTGTTAGACTTGTGTTTCATGAACAAGCTCCATTCAAAGAGCTAGAGTTCTACCAGTGTGACACCAAGTGTTGTAGCAGCTACAACCACCCTCCAAAATTTCACCTTTGTTTCATTTTGGAGCCTCCCTTCCAACTTTTCATAGCAGTTTGCCTTGCTTCATCAAGTTCACAAGCTTCAGTGTTTTTCTTGCACAAAGGTAGCCTGTCGATCACAGCTCGATGCATTCCCCTCATACGTTGATCACTCGGAGTTGGTCCAACTGCAGGCTGAGCAGCTCCCCCAAGAAATTATGCAATTATGGATGGAAACTAGCCTTCCCCCTAGAAATTGCGCAATCCTACCTGGAAACCTGTTGGGCTCCAGAATTAGCAATTCTTCCAGTCAACCATCCTAGAGAAAATTGTGCAATTTTTCCTAGCAGGGCTGCTCAACCTAGAATTTGTGCAAATTTGGGCAATAGTTAGCTGCTCTGCCCAGAAATTGGGGAAATCTCCTAAGCAGTCAGCCTAGTTCCCAGCCAGAAATGTGCATTTCCTTCAAGCAGTCGAACAACGTCTTGCATGTGCAGCTGAGTTGACTGCTTCCCTCCGGGACCGAGCAAAATAGACTTGCATTCAAGGGCTACTTCTCCCAAGGCAACATGCAAAGGCATCCCTCATTTTAGGGATCTATGTTCAGTAGTTGGAGGTTACATGCAAGGATCATTTCAGAAAACCTCCCACTAAGTGTTGCCTTCCCTGTATTCTGGCATGCGTATCACAACCTTGATTTTATCAAAACTCATCAACTAGACACTACAGAGCTCATTCCTCACATCAACCTTACAACTCTGCCATCCCACATCACATCTAGGAGCAATCTGCACATTCAACTCAATTGTTTTGGGGTAAGCCTGCTTTCCATGCCTTGTGTTGCATTTATGTCGCTTTTTGTGTTTTCTCTTATGTGAGTATTGTTTGCTTGATTTCTTTGAATGCTTGTTGTTGTTTACATGTATACTAGCTTTTCATAGCACAATTTTAGTTTTCATTGATATCTCACTACTATCGCATGTATGAAATTGTTTTTCATGAACAGTCACTGATTCGGTGACTCGCCTCACCCACATGCATGTTGTTCCATTTTCTGAATCTGTCATTCACTGTTTTCATGCATGATTATTCACTTATGCTTACACTCAGTATCACCATGCATTCACACTCACATTCACTTTCGGTTGCCCATCAATGAGTCTGGCCAACCTTGGCCCAGATTCTGCCTCACTAGATAACATTGCGCAATCCTGAGAGGGAATGTTTTACCTTCCTCTCTAGGAATGTGCATCCTTGCCTAGGCACTATCCTCCGGGACTTATTTACACATTTCTGAGGGACAGTGACTGTTGGCCCAAAAAATTGTGCAATGTAGTCACTGAGCCGGCAGCCATTGCCAGCTGAGATTGTGCATTGCGCAATTCCAGCAATCAACAGCTAGAATGGACTGTACATTGTGTAGTTCTAGCACTCAGTTAGGCTCCCAGTAGCCCAGAATGTGTCTTTCATAGTCTTGGCAATCAGTCTCCTGACCTCCCAACTGAAATTGCGCAACCTTCATGATCCATCACACAGGTATGTTGCAACTCAGATATCAAGTTCATTTTGGTTTTTGACTGACAGATTACTTTCCATGAGTTTTTCCATATCTCCGGGTATTTTAGGTTTCCATCTGCCTCTCAGCAATGTGGGTACAATCGTTTCCAAGAGGGTAGAGTCAAAGACACTATTTAGAGAACACCTGGAGATGTAATCGATCAAGTGTCTATGAGCTTGCCTACTCACAAAGACATCAAGTTGTTCGTACACAAGAACATCAAGATATCAAAGTGAGCAGCATCATTAATAGTAGTTGAAGGCAGCATACCAAATGTAGTGAATCCAATGAATGCAGTGAATGCATTGAATCCAAGAGGAAGGTTGTTGACAACACAGAGGTGGAACAAAGTTACAAGATCAAGCAGATCCATTGATGATGAAAGAAACTTTGGAGACTCAGGCTATGAGGTGACGACATGACATGAAGGTTGTACGAAGATAGAGAATGGAACAAATAAGGAGTTCCATGTGCTAAAGAAGGAACTGAAGGAAGAACATGAAGCTACATAGACAGATGAATGAGTTACAACAGGAACAGGAATAGCAGTGGGTGCAACATGCACTCACGGATGAAACTCTGCTCGTACAAGTTAAAGATCTATCCAAGCAGCTGGCATGGAGCAGACATGGTGAGAAGTGTTTTTGATCGCATGCAAGGGATTCAATAGCATCAATCTCATTGAGTGCATGCATACAATCTAACCCATTCAGCACACTCACCAAAGTGAAGACAAGAAGCAAGTCCAATTGGAGCTGAACATGTACTTCGTCAAGTTGATGTGCATGACCACTAGCACACACTTAAAGATGAGCATGGACACTATGCATTAGTGTGTTCAGGTTCAATTACACCCAAGAAGACCATGCACATGTTAACAGACGAGTTGGATGAAGGAGTCAAACCAATGCACTGGATGCAATAGAGGCAAGAGTTCATTTCAAGAAGATGTCACCATGGGGTGAATGCACACCATCACAGATGACCAAGCTTGGCATTAACTCACCACCTTCACCATCAAAATCATTTCAAATATTTGGTGTCATCACAACAAACTAAGTTTCATTGATATCTTGCATGGCTTGCTCAAGCCATTTTGTCTCACATGGGAGCATGTGCATTATAATGTTAAGTCATGTCAACTGTAAGTCAAGTGTCAATAGTTGGATGTAACAGTCATAGAGTAGGTGAAAACTCGTGAGGGTAGTTGACCAGCTACAAAGGGGAATGTTAAGGCTCACCCCAACCTTTGCTATAAATAGAACCTTATAACTCATTGTATGGGCTTTTGGTCAGCCAAGCTTTTGATAAGACTATCTTGGAAAGAGCTTGGATGGTATTGTAACATGCCTTGGCTTCTCCACTACATGGAGCTAGTTCATCTCTCTAGAGGAGTAGGCGGATGTGGTTGTAACGTTCCTCTCTTGGGCTAGCAGGTTTACATGGATGTATTGTATGATTGGAACTTACACTTATTTATATAATAAGATAGCACTTTTTCATGCATATTTTGTTATTGTTCCGATTGTTATAGCAATGTATGTTGTTTAACTTACATAGTCATGTATGAACACTTTTGTATGCAATTATATGAATCTTGTTGCATATTTTTTGTTGTTTTAACCATCACTTTGGATTTTCAAACTGATCTACTTTCCCGCTTGTGATGCATCTTCGCTCATGTGTTCCCTTCCCAGCTGAGTACACTTACAAGTTGCCAAGGGGCGTATTCATCTCAACCCACCTGTGTTAGGAACCTCTCATGCACCTTCCTTGACTCACTGCAATGGTCACACCCTTGCTACCAACAAAGTTATCTTACTTGCCTCTGTGCGACATTGCGATCAAGGCATTGCTTTACGACCCACTACTGGCACTCCTACACTAAACAGTCTGAGGTCTAATTGGGACTTCTTACAGGTGAGATCCCCTTACATTTTGGTGACTCCAATGCCATCAATATTGTGTAAGAAACAATCTTTTGATGTTGAATACCATGTTTAGATAAATATGCATCAAATTCTTTCTTTAAAAACTCCCCCCTATTATCAGACCACAAGGTTCTAATACTATTATAAGATGCATTTTCAATGATGGATTTAAATTCTTGATATTTTACAAATGTTTCACTTTTATTTTTCAAAAAATAAACCCAATATTTTCTACTAAATTCATCAATAAAAGTAAGAAAATAAATTGCATGAGATATTGAAGGAACTTCAAGAGGACCAAATATATCACTATCAATTAATTGCAAAGGTGCTTTAGCACACTAGTCTTTACCTTTGTCAAACATATCTCTATGATGTTTACCAAGAACACATCCTTCACAAACACCAGTAGTAGAAGAAATATTAGGCAAATAATAAACTATTTTAATTAGCATTTGCATTTTACCATCATTCAAGTGACCCAATCTTTCATGCCATAATTGACTTAGCTCATCAGCATGAGCAACATAGGAATAAAAGGGTTGTCTCTTAGTTGAATTAAAACCAGAAAGTTTATATAAACTAATCGTATGATCAACAGGACTAGAAGAGACTACTTTGTAATTTCGGTTGATATCTTTAAGAACATATTTATAAGGCCAAGCTTCAAATTTAAAACCTTTCTGACATGCATGATAAATAGAAATTAAGTTGATGGGCATGTTTTGAACATGAAAATCATCTTCCAATTGACAATTAGCAACATTAATATTACCAAAACCAATTACGGAAAGTTGTTTACCATCACCAATAGAAACTTTATGAGATGAGTGCTTATTAGTGTCATAAGATGTAAATAAAGAAACATTACCAGTCATATGTTTAGAAGCATTAGAATCCATTATCCATTCCACAATAGAAGAAGAATTACTAGACGAAACAACATATACACATAAAGCAACTTGAGATTCATTAGAATTTTTCTTGTTAGCTTTAGCCATTAAATTTTTTGCTTTAAAGCAATTCTCCTCAGGATGGTTAGTTTTACAACAATGCTTAAAACGATAATACACTCTCTTCCTCTTACTAGTTTCATGATGTGCATGAGAAGCATGACCACTATTATTAGTATGATTAGAAGTGTGTGAATAAGAACCTTTAGCATTATTAAAACTTTTATTAGGATTTTTATTATGTGCCATAAGAGATTTATTAGGTGAGACTTGTCCTAAAGCAATAAACCTTTCTTGCTCATTTATCAACCATTTACATAAATCATCAAAATTAGGTTTTGTGGTACTTTGAGACAATTCAAGAGCCTGATTCCTAATTTGGATGAACATGTCAAAACAAGATGGAAATTTTTGTTCTACAAGAATGATGAGAGAAGTGTCTCTCTTCTTGTAATCTTTACCACAATTATTTAACTTTTCATTTAATTTTTTTAATTCAGCAAGATATAATTCTACTCTATCAAAATTAATAGGATCTAGCTCATCAATCTTCTTTTCAAGGGAAGAAGAAAAAACATCATCAGATTTATCAAATAAAGAAACAAGAATTATCCATACCACAACTGGGTTGTCTTCTACCTCAATACTCACCCGAAGACCATCTGAAATTGTTTGACCAATGATCCCTCTTGCTTGATCACACTTTTCTTCCCATTTAATCAAGGCTGGAACATCTATAGGTTTCTTGTGTTCACCATTAACTACCTCCATAGATTCCTACTCTTGAGAACATTAATCATTTTCCTTTTCCATGCAAGATAGTTAGAATTGACAAGTTCAGGAATAGAAGCTACTTCTGAAGTCATAATGATTGAAAATTTGACAAGAAATATAAACCCAAATGCAAGAAATGACAAGAGAAAAGTGGATAGAAAAGTGTAAATTTTTGCAGTTCATTCTACCATCACTAGAAAACCTGAAAAAAATTGTCAATCTTAAATCAACGATAATTTTTCTTCTACTACTCTGTTTGAGCTGATTGTTTCTTTGAAATTGGGTAGCTCAGTGAGAGGAGCCCAAATATCTATTTTGTTCTTGGAAATTCTGGACAAAAGGTAACATATCTAACAAAAAACGTCAGGTGTCAAAACAAAAAACACTCAATATTTCTCCAAATGCTTATTATAACCAATTTTCGGAATGACACATCTACTTATGGGGCCAAAATTCTGATCTGAATCCTCATTCCACCAATCTTCAACCCTGCAAAGAAGGGACCAAAAAACTGGACACAAGTCACAGATATTACAACCAGAATATAGATCTCCTTGAAGAGAATCCAAAAACCATATAGATCTTATAGAAAAAAAATCAAGAGCCCCTTGAAAAAAAAACTGCAAAAACTACATAACAAAGTTAGGGTTATGAGAAAAAAACTCAAATATGTAGAATCATGCCCAGATCTAAAGAGAAACCTAATGGTGACCAGATAGAAAGCAAATCTAAAAAAAATAATGAGTGCCCAGATAACAAAAACCAAAGATACAGGTTGATGGTCAAATTCAAAGAAGATGCTAGATCATAGTAGTCATGGCTCTGATACCATGTTAGAATATTAGATCTACTAAACTAGTTATCTATCTAAGAAACCAACAATATATCAACATATAAATAAGAACAGAAAGAGAACAAGGAAAAGGAATACAACAAATATACATGGTTCACTTAACTGGGCTATGTCCACGGGAAGGTTTTCTTCAATTATATCCATAAATAGCCTACAATCTTACAAAGAGAACAACTACAAATAACCTGATACAAATAGTGGTATGTTGTGAGCACAGGATAAGATGTGATGGTATATCCTTAAGAGGTTCCCTTGGCCCTATGATATACCCATAGATGTGGAGGAATTACTCTCACATATTAAATGTGGGATGATATAATTCTCCAAAATAACACCTCTTTATATAATAAATGGATACAAGAATATACTATTCCATTATAAATATGAGATATAATGTATTACTCTTTTACATAAGATTGTGGAGAATTTCCGACATAATACAAAGACATTATTACCTTCCAAGGAATATAATATATTCCAACAACGAGTACAAGATTGTAAAAAGTTTTTCTTTATATTAAAAAGAATACAGAAATGACAACAATAGGTGGTTTTTTTTCCGCATTGGGTTCCCACCTCAATCCCAGTGTTCATGTGTGTTGCTTATGTGTGATGGTTTATTTTGTTCTTACATCAGATGGTTCATGTTTATCTAATGGTTAATAAAGTATTGATGCACTGGATGAAGAAAAACATATGATGAATTAACTAAAACATAAGTTTACTAATGTATGCTAGTTGTCTTAAGAACAATCTTGTACACGCGCAGGTTTCTTTTAGTAAAGTCACGTATAGAAATGAGAATATGAAATGAAAAATTATTGATTTGAAAATATTGATACACCCACCCCCGCTCTTAGTATTTTTCCCAACACCTTTTGTGTCAAACATTACTATTTTTTTTGTACTTCATGACTTCATCCAATTACATCATCTTTCAATCTACTCAATGTTAATTGATGGGGGGTACATCAAGGCCCTCCTTCAAAAATCTTCTCTTATCAAATTCAACTCATTATCTAGGAGTTTTAACTAAAAGCTAATAATACCTTAGAGCTTGCAAACTTAAGTGGAAGGCTTCCTCATGATCAAAAATGGGTTTACCTCATTGACCCTTGATCGATCAAGTCCACAAGTGTTTGATGTTAGCTCATTTATTCACACTTAGTGGACTGTGATAGGTACCTTGGGGTTCATTTTCATCATTCGTGAGTCCATTCATTTGTTTTAATGGTATACCTTGGTGACCACTAATCAGATGGTTTCTACCATGCTTGACACCATTGATGAGCATTGGTATTACAGCAAGAGTCCTGCAACTCTTGGGGCTACCAACTTTACTTTATCAACCCAGGGTTCGTACAAACTTGGAGGTGACAGTGTTGTATACACAAGAAAAAGTGATGGTTCTTCCTTTTCTCACTATTCAGCTGGCGAGAGACCACTAGGTGTTTTCAAGCCAGACTTTTATGAATTCAGAAGAAGCTTGATTACTAATGAGGGAAGGAGAAATCTTCTCTAAGAGAAAGCTTGTCTACTACAGTAAGGAAAAAGAATGAAATCCAATGCTAAAACACACCAATTCCTACCTAAATACTAAGAGACTATGTTTCAGAAAGAATGCTAGATTAACATGTATGAAATTCAACTATCTTAAGTATGTAAATTCAAATCATCAACATTCTACTACTATGCATGTAAATGGCTAAAATAGACCTATTTTTTTCTTTTTGTCTATTTCCCATTTTATGGAGAAGTGTGAAAGCTAATCTCTCTTGGTGATGTGGCAGGTGTCCTAGGAATGCTAGAGGATGGTTGGAAGGTTTGGGGGACCCTTAGGTGACCTTTCCTAGCTTCCTAGGGGTTTTCCCTCAATTCAGCCTCAAAACAGGCCAGTATAGGAAAACCTACAAGATGTCCTAAAAACCTACAGGATTCCCTGTATTTCTACAAGATACAACTGAGAGCAAAACGATGGGTGCTGAAGGTGATGGAAGGCTTAGGGAATGTGGTTGGTGGATGCAATGAAGTAATAAATTCCGAGGATAACTCAAAAATCAAAACCAAGGTTGGGAGATGGTTGGATTTTCTTAACATGCTTGGAGAAGTTTCCTTGTAAAAGGATGAAATTAGTGAGGGTCTTAGTGAAAGAAAGGAATGATCATGGATGGATGGAGATTGAAGTAGGATTTTCGCTATTGGATCTCTATTTACTTATAAAACAACTGAACTACATAAAACATTGATATTTGCCCAAAAATCTTGTAAACAAGGACAATTTCTATAAGCCATGAAAACAGAGTTTAATGAGATAGTTGTCTACTTAATGCATGAGGAAAAAATTGCATAATAATATGGAATCATTGATGAGATCTACTGTAAGGCTGAAGATGGAATAAATGATGACTATGTCCTACTCTTGCAACTTAATCAAATGCTACCTTAACTACAGAAAACTCTAAATTCTATGAGAAAGTTGAATTCTGTCTTTTTGGGGCTGCATAGGAGTCCTTTCCTCAAATTATGATCCCTGAAGGAAGAAGTGACGACAAAACACATATTGATATCTTTTTGATGGTCCTGTATCCCTTCTAAACTAATGCTGAAGTAAAGAACAAATGGAAGCAAACTAATAAACAACTATACAAATCTATATTACTTGCAATGAAATACTTCTAAGGACAATCTAACCATGAATCTATGAAATTAATCTAAGAATACAGATACAAGAAGAGAAGCCTTTGACGCTAGGGTTGGTCCCTAACCCAAGAGCTTCAGCTCTCTGAGTTAACTCAGTACTGGATCAAGAAAATCTCATTCTCATTATCAAAACAGAAAATTACATAGCAATGTCTTCTACAAGTCTGGAGCTCACAAGTAACTAGTGTTTTTACAACAAAACTTTGAATCCTAATGAGGCTCTAGGCCTCTTTATTTATACAACTGAAGTCCCCAATGACATCCTTAAAGCTAGGGAATTTAAGCTCCCAAACTAGAGATAAACTAACTCTTTGACTGCCACTTTCTCGGCTTCCTTTTGATCTTCATTACTTGGTTGCTTGTACTCTGAGATAGTGTGATTGAAGGAGGAATATTTGAATGAGGGAGGAGTAAATTAGGAGTATTTACCTCCTACAATATCTCTTCCTTGTCCCATTCGAGTTTCAACGTTTAATCTTGCCAAGAATCCCTTATTTTCTCTCACAAACCTGCATTCAATGCACATTAGTCCACTAGGCATAATATCTCACTTTGACTCATCTCATTAAACAAAATATAAACAAAACATGTAATAAATTTTGAGAAGAGTTGGTTTGACTAAGCTAGGAGGTGAATTAAGGTCCATATAGTTACCCAGTGATGAGGCTCATCATCACCCCCCTATTGAAAGTGTTTCTCATCTTCTCAGCAACTCAATCAATATCCATATCTTTCATGGCCCTGGTGGCCTCCCTTACATCCCATGCTTTTGATGTGGTCTCTTATTATTATGCATATAATCATACCTTCCTTTCTATCTCCTCTCATTTCTTTCAGTCTTCCTCTTCCTCCCTTCCTTATAACATCCCCAAGAGCAGTGGTGGACTAAGTCTCAAGCCAATCAAATTAACTTTCAGCCTTTGGATGGTTTGCTTGTACATCGGTGTCCTATTCAGTCCTTCTCTCATTCATTGAGGAGAATGGTACTCTATGATTTTCAAACTATATGGTAGAGTATTCCATCTCCTTTGGCAAGCTTGCAGTTGTCATCCCCTAACAGCCTGAACATATACTCAAAATGTGTAATTGCTTGATCTTGGGCAGCAGGATACCTAGGTGCACGTTGAGGATCATTTTCAATTAAATTATGTGTATTGATGATAGCCATTGGATTTGACTACTCAGCTCTTATCATGAGAGGCTTTGTTTGTTTTCTTGCCAATATCTTCTTCATTTCTGCAGCCCTTTCTTCCTCATGCTTCATCCATGATGCTGAAGCCATCAATTGTAAATCCCCTAGTTTTGCATTAGGGTCCCATACATTCAGATCTGTCAAGGCCATGTTATGCAAGTAGAACTCAGACATGTTAGTCCTATCCTCCAATATGCTTTGATCACAAAGATCAATGAACTATCTATAATCCTGGAATGGCATAGTGCCTCTCTATGCTAGGGTCTTGATTTGGAACTGCAGCCATTGTTCCCTAAGGTATAATGCATAGGACTTAGTTGGAATCCTGCACTGGATTTCCTTTAAAGATAGACTGGATGTGGTTTCCAATTGATCATCATTTTCTTGCAGTTGTCCTTTCAACCATGCATTTTCTACCTCCAATTGAGTTTTCATTATGGCCTCTTTGTCCCTCAGGCTACTTAGTTCTCTACCCATCTCTTTCAGCTTTTCCTCCATGTTACCTATGTCCTCCACTCCCTTGGACTTGGAAATCTACATCCATCTATGTGTTCTTGCTCTTTCTTTCTCAAGCTCAAAGAATAATGGGATGGAAAATTTTTGTGGAATGACCCTACCCCCTTCAATAAATTTGTAGTAGCAGTCAAGTTTAGGTTGAGGACTAGGTTCCTTTAGCTCTGGGTCCTCCTTCTTTGGTTCTTACTGCATACTCCCTTCATTATCCAGTTTTTAAGTTTCCTATAGGTTTAGTAGAGTTTCCTGTAGGATTTCCTCTACTTCCTATAGGTCTTGTTGTGTATCCTATAGGATGTCTTTTCCCTTGGATGAGGCAGATCTACTCATAGGCCTTCTCACATAAGTGATAGGAGACTTAGGGGAGGTTTGTCTAGAGGATCCTTCTGCTTGATTTTTTATAAGAGGAGACATCTTCTCCTATTGTTTAGGTGAGTCTTCAATAATAATAGGGACCTTGGTGGAAGTTTGAGGTTTTCCCTACCTTATCCTTGTACTTTTTCTTGTTCTAAAATATAATGGAGTTTGTCGGTGTCTTTTTCCTTTTTATTTGATGGGGGTGCTAAGGGCAGTGAGGGTAGCTTCTTCCTCTCTTAGTGGCTTTTGGGGAAACCCTAGGTGACTCCCCCTTGTCTTATGCCTCCTATTTTCCATTCCCCTTTTCATTATTTCCTTTCTCCTCTTCTTCTCCCTCTAGATCCTCATCTTGTTCATCAATTTCCTCATTGGCATATTCCTCTATTTCTTCACCACTTTCCTTCTCTCTCTCTTCCTCTTCTTCCTCATCTATTTCCTCTTCATCCCTCTCTACTTCTTCTTCATCTGATGCAGTTTCCTCTTCATCCCTTTCATTGGTAGTAGGGATTTTTTCATATGTGAGGGCTTTTATATCCTCCTTTGTCTACATGTCTCTGAAAGTTGCCCATGTGATAGGAATTCTAAGGTTGTGGAGTGCATCTTATATGATGAGTCTAATTAACCCATGATGGGCCAGATGTTGGTAGTTTCCTTCCTTCACCTTCATGCTCATATCTATCAGTGATTGGAGAAGGAAGTAGGGTATGTCAAGTCTGTGGTGACGAGGTGTATCTACTCCAAACCTCAATTCTTTAAGAAACCTAACATGGTATCCATATACCACACTATACCTACCTTCACATGATATGCATTGTATAAGGTGGTAGCTTATTTGATTCCAGGGGTATGGTAGGCTTGATCTTCTCACTCCATTCTTGTCTTGCATGGCCTCCTCTCCCTTTAGAAAGAATTTATTCTTTGCATTTTGGTTATTTCCCTTGTCTTCCTTTCTCCAAGGCACTCCTAAGGGAAGTGTGGTAATTTTTCTTATGAGTCCAGGGGTGACTTCCATGGAGAGGCCTCTCACCACAATAGTGGCATGGGTCCTGGTCAGTAGAATGAGGGAGAGAGAAAAATATCTAGCTACTTCATCATCATACCCCCTCAATTTCTCAAAGTACCCCATCTAGTTATGCCTTGTGAATATTTCTAGCACAGGGGGGTGTTGGTGAATCCTCATGGTGTTGACGGGCTCCCTCTTATTAAAACCCCTTGTCATTTTGTCTGATGAATGGAGGATCAGAGATATCTAATACAAAATTTAATGGAGGAGGAAATTGATCTAAAATTTTTATGGATATAACACCATTTTACTGCATTCAATTTTAACAAACTAGAGGATTTTTTTGTTCATTTCACTTGGAAAAATAGGAGAAAATGTAGAGCCTATTTCCTTACAACGCTTGTTGTACCCAAGCCCTGCTTTTCTCCCTCTGAAATTGCTCACTGCCAATCCTATAGACTGCCTAATTGTATCATGTAGGATTTATGTGGGATCATGTATGATTTCCTGTAGGATCTTGTAGGAGGTCTTGTGCAGGAAAAAAATGATCTTTTCCTCTCCTGTAGGCTGCTTGGGGGCTGAGAGTGACTTTGCTAGTGTGAGACTCAAGAATCTGAAGGCATCTATGCATGGGGATCAACGTTTATTTCCTCTTATGGTTGATTCGAGTGAGGTGGTGTGTTAGCAGCCGAGGTACGAATATCTATTTTTGGAACATTGGTCCCACTACCACATCATCATTCTCATCACCTTGTAACCAACTCCCACTTCGATTATTTGTAGTCTTAACTGCTTTTGACCTCATCCTCCTTTTGTTTGACTTGATTGTTGCCACGTGTGTGAGGACTAACTGTTTTGTCCTCGTTGACTGAACGAAGGTGGCCAAGTTGACTGGCCACCTTTCACTTGTAAACCAAATCATTCACAATTTTTACATATTTTGATCACATCATGCTAATGAGAGAGTGGAAGTCAGATACTAACCTATGGCAATAATACCTTGTCGCAGTTTGTTGAAGAAATGAGGCATTTGTTGTGTGTTGGTTGCATGTGATTTCTCCCTCTTTTTTTATTGTCCTTTGATGATTTTCTTGATGTGCAGGTACCTGGTGTTGATGATCATGATGTTGCTTCTCTAGAGGATCTTCTTCGAACTTTGGATCTCCCTGCTTGAAACTTGCTCCAACCTATGATTTTTGTCTTGGGGGATAGGCTACTACATGATTTTCTATAGGATGTTTTGTAGTTGCTTCTCCCTCAAAATTTTTACTCATTTTCTACTGTTGGGACCTGAGGATGATGAGCATGGAAAAAGAGGAGGTCTAGGAGTTTGTGAATGATGAAAAATAACCTTCAGGTGTTGTCCCCTTGATCTTTGTGTCATCCTTTTTCTCTGTGTTTTTTTGAAACTAAAATTTTTTGAAAACTGATTTTTTTTTTATGATGAATGCAGGGGTGATCAAGGTGGAGAGAGGTATGGTAATGATATGGTGATGTAGGAATTTTATTTTTTTGACATGGGTAGGTCATTTCATTGCTCTAGGTGTTGGGTTGTGTTATATTCTTTCCACAACTAGCCCACGTAGTTAACCGAGGGGTTAGAGGGGGGGCGAAGCGGCCCCTTGTTATAGCGCCAAATCTCACCATTATGGTTTGTGATGCTACACCCATGGCCTAGGGCAACCCCTCCTTCCAGACCTGGTCCAACATCTAAAAAACAGTGTTTTATTCCATGTACGCGACATTGCCCTGAGTTAAACGCGTGTATACGCGGGTTCATACATACCTAACCCGCGTATATGTATTAAAACACTTAAAAAAATATAAAATTCCTTATTTTTGGGCGGAGATCGCGGGTTTTACCTGCTGATCACCTGTTAGTGCCCGTGGCCTCAACTGTCCCCAACCAATTCCTAACTAAAAAACTACTTTGGAATTGGTAT
>APFE031526995.1:21754-36769 GCA_000404065.3 Pinus taeda | reverse complement strand
ATGTATGAGTCATATATAAAGGATAGAGACTCCCTGCAAGGAGCATCGTGTCTTATTTTGTAATCAAGCTCTGCTCTATTGGAGGTTGCCCCCTCGAAGAGGAAAGTGAACATTACTCTCTGAATAATAAAAGCATTGCTATTCTGTGTTCTGGGCATCTTTTCTTCGCATATTCTGTGTTCTGGGTATCTTTTCTTCGCATATTCTGTATTTGGGTATCATTTGCAGGTTAAGAGCATAAAAACAACTTCCACCTCCAAGATGTGTTTTTATGCTACCTAGGCCACCTTTGTGGTCCTTCAAGCAAGCATGCCAAACTAATTTGAGAGGTACATTATAATCGAGTGGTGGGGAACTTTAGTGTGGACAATACAGTAATATTACTAAAAGCTATTTCTGCTAGCCAAAGCTTCGACAAGATGTCCACCATTACATTTGATTGTGCATTGCCTATGCCATTGTTAAACCATCCATTAAGAAGCAGGGGATGCACCCTCCTATAGATACCCTAGATAATCCCTAGGAGCTAGTCTCCATGGATTACATGCTAGGTTTTCAATCCACCAAGCATGGTAATAATTACATGTTTGTAGTTTTCAATTAGATCTCTAAGATGGCCATTTTGGCACCATTCAAGAAGTGTATCATAGTTCAAGCCACTGCTAAACTCTTCTTTGAGCATGTTTGGTTCATTTTGAGCTGCCTTGGACCATTTCAAATAAGGACAACAGGTTCCTCAGTACCTTCTGGTCCATCCTATGGTCTTTGATGGATACCAAGTTGACTGAATTAACTGTCTTTCATCCCCAAACAAGTGGCTAGATAGTAGTTTTCAACAAGATGATTGGGTATATCTTGCACATGTACAATTGTAAGAATCCACATACATGAATTGAAATCCTTCCATATGATCAACATAACTACAACAAATTTTTTTCATACTTCTATTGGCCACATTGATATTCATATGGTCATTGCATCTTCATCAACATAGTCCTACCATGCTTACGTCAAGATAGATAGAGCATCCAAATATGTTGAATGGGTCCAACACCTTCAACAAGAGGTTCATGATATCCTATTGAAATCCAATGCCAAGTACAAGCAGTGACATGACTAGCATGGGGTTCAACACAAGTTTTAGGTTGGTGATAAAGTTTGGTTCCAGTTATAAAAACATCACCTCATAAACCCCCATAGGAATCTCATACCACCTACATATGGGCCTTACACGATAAAAAAGGTTGTGCTTGAAAATTCTTTTGAGTTGAGTATTCTACATATCCTTGGATTGCGCCCATTATTTAATGTGGAACTACTTCGACCATATTTTCCACCTTTGTTGGACTCCTAAGAGGAAATCAATAAATTGTCCATTGAGGAGGCTATAGTGTATCAGATCATGTCCATTAAGGCAAAGGATACCTCCTAGTATCACATATAACTCTATTTTGTTGTCAATGCAAGGAAGCTTCTTCATTAAGGCTAGTGACTCACTAGGATTTAATTTTAGTAAGAGTTTCCCCATCTGATGAGCAAACTTGATGCAATGAATATCATTCCTTCCTAAGGCGTATGCATTGATCTAGGTGGATATCAATTGCCACACACTTCTTTAATTGACTCAATGTTTCTCTATCTTCTTGGTAGGTTTTTTCATGGTATTTGGATGCCAAACTTTTGGGGGCATTTTGAGGCCATAAATAATTCTTTTTAGTGGTTCAAGCAGCCATGGGTTACCATGGAATTCCTTGGCCCTAGTTGAAATATTCATTCCTTCAATAGTTCTTTCTAATGAGCTATTGTGCGGTCTAAATGGAGATTGTATACAAATGTTGCACCCTTCGGAAATGATGTACAAACTAACCACCTCGAGGCCCACAAACCTTTTGGTGCTTTCCATGGAATTCCTTGGCCCTAGATGAAAGATGTATCCATTCAATAGTTATTTCTAATGAGATATTGTGTGTTCCAAATGGATATTGTAGAAAAATGTTTCACCCTTGGGACTAACCATCTCGAGCCCCGCAAACCTTCTGGTGCTTCATCTTCTAGGGTTATGGTTATTTTGGATGAATAAGGTTATTTTTTATGTTAAAAGAACATTATTTAAACATCTTGTAACATATTTCAAAAATGCATGTATCCACCATCTCTCTCTCTTCAGAGTTAACTACCAACATTCTAGCCAATTTGTGTTCTACAATATTCTATGTTTGTACTTAATTATGTATGTTAGTGTTCTCCAAATAAGGGGAAATTTCCTGCCTTGGGCTTACTGGGGAATTCTGGTAGGAGAAATGGCCCTCAAAGGAAAATTCGGTGCTCTATGAAGGAGGTTAGCGAGTGACAATTTGTTAGAAAACGCACTCCTTAAAGGAGTCCATGTGACCTTTATGGGATTAACAAAAGAGACCAAAGTTGAAGGATTATTGTTGAGAAATGAGATTGACCAAGTTAAATTATTGTTGATTTGGTGAAGATTGTACAAATTTGACCTTAACCTACTGCTAAGCATAAGGGGGAGGATTATTATCTTGTGGGAGGGGCTTGTAAAGGATAATATGGGTTATATTGTTGGAGTGTTCCCTTCTGAGGAGTAGGATGTGGATGTGCCATCACTATAAAATTGAGGGTTATAAGAAGGTCCATGAATGAGTGGGAGAGCTTGCATATTATAAGGTGGTATTTGGTCCCCAAAATGCATACAATAGTGCCACCTATCATTGATGGATGAGGGGGGAAGTAGAGGGTGAGATCAAGCAAAAAATTGTGAGACCAAGAATGCCATTAAAAAATGGTTTAAGATTAAGCAATGTGAGATCATCGAGGTTTCCAAAGGATCCCATATGGTTATAAACTTGGAGTAAATGGGAATATGATTGGTTAACTAGTTTTTTATGAAAATCAATGCTACTTGGTTATTTTCTAAACTTGATCAATGCAAAATGTGCATGTAAGAAAAAAATATGAGTTTTATATAAATCACAAAAATGGTTTGCTAGAAGAGCATCTCTCTACATGAGGATGTGAAAAAAATCATCCAAACACAAAGCCTATAAGACCTAGTGTCATTTCCAAATGATTATGTAATTAGACCTTCTAAAAGTTTCAATGATGGGGGATAATCCCACTTTAAGAAATTAGATCAGTTATCCTAAGGGGTATTTGGGACAAGTTCTATAGAGTTTGTCAACATTTCCTAATAGCCACACAACATATGATTTTGGTGAAATTTCATCCCACAATTGCCACCAAGGGGAGGTTCCCTATGAATCATTCACTAAGATACCTTTGAGCAGTGTGAGTAGGGGAATATCCATCTTTTGGCATTGGACATAGATTAGGAAACCTCATAAGAATTGGGTAGTTGGAAAAGGTTTCAAGGTCTTGAACTTATGCCTTACCCACTTCATGGTTTTCTCCCTATCTTATCTTTATGCACATTAGTGGTGAAGTATTTTAAAGTAACCTATAAGTCAAATTATATGTTTGAGATGAAGAATTATAAAGGGGGTTATTTGAATGCCTACCCCTAGCATCCTCACTTCAAATAATAATAAAAAAAACTTTTATGAGTTCTTTTAGGATTTTAGTTGGTTAGTTTAAATTTGATTTTAAGAGTCTAGAATTAGATTGATGAACTATTTCATTTGAGTAATGGTATGTTTGAAAATTTCTTTAGAGTACCTCACTTGTTTTAATTCTCTAATATCATTTATGAGCATAAGGAGAAGAACATACACAAATAATGCACTTAGCAACTTTTGTGCCAGGGTGATTATGGGTGAAGTTTTTCTAGGCCAAACAAATATATGAATGAAATTAAGTCAGACAGACATCATGTGGTCCTTACTTTCCTCCTAGTTAATATTTAGGCATGAATTGTAGCCTTACAATAAGAAAAGCACATGCACATGTATGGATTCATTACTTTCTCACTAATTAATCTTATGTGTGTTTTTTTAGTTTTAACAAGGGAGATAGAGGAGCCTTTGAACCTTTCCTATCTACCATGATTACTTGGTGTTGGCTTATTGTGGCCTGACCCAGGTTTGGAAGTGTTTTAGCCAAGCAAATCCCGCACTACCGGCCCTTCTGGCAACAATTCGTGGAGTGCGGACTGAAGTCTCACCCGAGGTAGTATGGGAGGGTGCTGGAACCAAGTTTCCGCACCCTAGAGATGTCTTGATGAAGTCTAGAGGGGTCGCGAACCAACACACACACTCACGCTACTCTGCATAGCTGTCAGGCCTTCGCATAGCTTGGCGACGAGGCACTTCTTAGATTATTATTATTATTGAGGTTATTATAGATTAGATCTAATTCTTAAGGTTCTAATCAAGCATTCAATAGTAATAACCAGTGCGCACAACCATAAATCTTACATATATGCATAAAATCAGAACATAAGCATAAACATATAAATCTGCGACCATATGCACACTAATTCAGAAACACATATTTTTATTAATCTTCGGTTCAGTACAATCAGTTCCACCCTGCGGACTTAGCTGCAGGGGGGCGCACACATAGTTGCAGAGCTTACTCTAACTACTACCAACCATGACTCGAACTCACAGACTCAGAGCACTCTTGCTTTTACAAACCCATACACCTCTAATCTTAACAAAAGCTCTCTTCTACCCTTAGAGCCTCGCTCTATTTATACATTCCCATGGTCTGCATACCATGGGCTAGCCGACTTTCTTTCTATTGCTACACATTATTTTTGGGCCAACAACCCTTTGACTTGACCCATTACAATTCACACTTCGCGCACTTCATGGAACTTCTACAATATCAGTACCCAGAATTGTGGGATTTCAACCCCAAAACCATTACGCGGGGGATCTGCTACCCAACACTTAGCATTCAAGGTAGAGAGCATACTAGGAATATAAAGACTTGTTTCTACTCTAGGAAATAAAAATGATTAATGACTACAATCTAGATAAAAATGTGTTTAAGTAGCCATCCACATGGAAAGGAAAGTAAATATGATTCATTCTAACCCAATTTTAAGCTAGGTCGTCTATATAAGTTGAACAAAAAAAATTTAAATTTGGACTTTCCAAGCTATATAGTACAAAAAAAAACTTCCTACAACCTAACTAAACCAAACAAATTAAAAAATTGGAAAAAATCTATAATCAGAGAACTTGTGTTAGTTTATGATAGACATGTGCATGAATCTTTTAAGTGAAAAATTGTTTTGGCAATTGTTTCTTCAATAGTTGCATGAATCCTATGTGGGATGGAAAACTAAATTATGCTTAAATAAAAGGCTAAGAGGATGATTTTCAGCCATAAGTAGGCCAATTTGATTAATTGCAAAACAAAATATGTGAGGCAAGAAGTTCCTAAAAGCCAAGGAATGAGAGTTTATACCTGAAAAGATTAGTGGATTTGTCAATCTATTGGTGTGTATTTACCACTAAGATAAGAAAAACACAATTTGTTGTAGCTTAAGGCGACAATACTAGAAAAAAATAGTGATGTTAAAGTTAATCCATTAACCAATAAGATAAGCTTGTAGTATAGAAAGGAAATAGACAAGAATGTGAGGAACAAGAGATAAAAGAAAAAATAAATAAGAAATAAGTGGCATCATGCTATACTCTCTTTAGTCACAATGGGAAATTCTATGGTCTTGAAGAAACACTAGAGAGGATGAAGTAGAGCTAATGAGCCTTCGCATATCCTCTGCAGGAGGGTCCTCTAGTGTCCCTTGAATCTTTTTCTCTCTTTAAACTAAGAAGGGAGTCAACCTTCTTCCATGGAAGAAACTAAACCCATAGATGGAAGCTATGTTCACAAAGTCAAGTCTCAAAGAATTTAGAGCTCTAAGAGCACTTGGGTAGTATTTGACTCTACTATTCTTCTCTTGGCTTGAAATTTATCCCATGGCCTCTTGTTCTAGGAAGAGTTCATTCTCCAAAATGACTATTTCATAGTGTGAATGGGCCAAACATGAATTTTACCTCCACATATATGAGGAGGTTTGACTCTTCCCAATATTCACTACAAATGGCAATGGAGTTTAGACCTAAACTTGTTCACCTCCTTAGGAATACCTCTATCAAGGATCATGCATTAATCACAATGAGCTCGTGTGAAATTTAAACTTTTAAGAAACCATGTGACCCTTGAAGGCAAAGCCATGTGACTTGCATACTATTAGAATTGGTAAGTTGCACAAATACCTAAACATTCCCTTTGAATAGTTTTGGTTTCTTAGTTGAACGTGGTGATGAAGGACTGTGTAATTTATAATGATCCCCTATAGGGCCTCGTGAGATTTTTTTCAATGATAATGAGGCACAAGGCTTGTTTTTATGAGGAGGATAAGATATGATGTAGTTCCTTTAATTTTGAGATTACAAGTTGTAAAATTCTTTTGGATTTTCTATATCTTTCTCCATGATTCTCTAGAGATATTGCATCCCTAAACTTTGCATCCACTTGAAATAACAAGAGACATGAGAGTGTCAAAGGGAAGTTTTTCTTATCCAATATCGAAAGGTTCATTTATTTATGATTATTTTCAAGCCCGTGAAATGCTTTCCACCCTCCATTTATCCTTTTCTCAAAGTTATAGCTCCAATTGAGCTTGTGATGAATACTAAACCTAAGCTATTTATTTGAAGTTACATCCTCTAAGTTGTTGTTGTTTTCATATACAAAAGTATTGTAAGTGATCTTTTTTTATTTAATTATCCTAAATTTCATTTTGGCAATGTTAATAGTCATACCCATACTATAGCAATTTTTTTTTAGGACTCTTATTTGTTGTCAAAGATCATAGGGACTCCTCTTCATAAGAATAACAACATTGGCATAAATAAGAACAGTAATGACTATACCAATGCAAAATGGGCTGACATAACCTACTTACTCTAAACAATCTTCTGACATATCAATTCATATGCCAAAAATGGTAGGGAATGGGAGTTAGCCTTGCTTGATTCCCATGTTTTAGTTAATTTCTTATTACCTGCCCTCGATGTTCCTAAACTTAGAAATAACATTTTTATACAACCTTATAGGAACAACCCTAAACTCAAAAGGAACTTTTAGCTCATCCAACATATTCCAAAAGCTTTTCTTGAGCACTATGTCAAATTTTTTCTGAATATCAATGAAACAATAAAGGAAATTAGATTTATTATTGTGAATTCTTTTGCAATGATCCTAAGTATAAAAAAGTGGTTCACAAATGAACGACATCTACTAAATTTGGCTTGTTCTTTAGCTTATTTTATGTTGTTTTCTATCCATATGCTAAACTTATTTAATTCTTACGAATTGGCTAAATGGGGTTAACCATAATGATAGTAAAATTAGAGCGATTATTTTATCCCCACTTCTAAAAATAGGTACAATGAGGATTTGCATGTAGGTTTTATGGAAGCCATGCTTGACTGCTAAATTGAAGAGCTTATGTATGTGAGAGATGAGATGCACCCTTCAATTTTTAAGATTTCAGCTTGGTAACATTTGATGTCCTCAATTTCCCCTTTTTCAAGCTATTTAGCCCCAAACTCTTTGGCTTATATAAAAAAATAATAAATAAATACTAATAAAAAAAAAATAAATAAAATAAAAAAACTTTCTCTATAGAAACATTTGGAACAATGTCCATGGAATTAGGGGATTCAAAAATATTTTTAAGGTAAGAACTATATTCCTTTAAGGGAATCATATTAATTTTCATAGTTTTACGAGTTAGAATTTCCTACATAATTTCTTAGGATCTAGCCTATATAGGTGTGAAAGCTACCCTATTTTCTATTTATATAGTATCTATTTTACTTTTTAATGATTCACATAATCCATGAGATTATTGCCCAACCTATAAATACAAGTCATCTAGTTGGATTTCAACCACTTTATTAAAACAATGCAAATTATTAGATCTCGAGAACTGTAGAGATTGATTAACTAAATACCAAACAAATTCTTAGTTAAGTTTAGGGTTTCTTTTGTATTCATTAACGAAGACATGGTCTTGATATAAACATAAAGGATTAGGTTTGGAATAATTGCTTAAAAGAATAACTTGATTAGTTTTAGTTCTAACATTAAAGTTTCCTAGCACAAGGATATTACCTTCATTTCTAAGACCACAAATATCTTGTTTTAAGTTATTATCAAGACATTTTTTATATATAATTTTTTTGTTTTGATAAACGGTAGAACTAATAGGCTTGAAATAACATATTGTTGTATAAATATTCTTAGTATCAATTCATGAAATCTCTATCCAAATGTACTAATTGAGAGGGGACCTATCTTATGAAGTTGAATGTGAGTAGAGATGTCATTTTTTATGTAACAAGTTATGCCTGCAATCCCTATGTAGTAGGATTTCTTGTCCATGTTAACCATGGGACCTTAAATTCTTCATGCTCCCAAGTTTTAACTAGAAAATAATATCAATTTAACCATGGATCCAACTTAACACAAGACCTTTGCGCCATGGAAAGCCACAACATTTTCTAGATCTGAGTTGTCCCAAATTCCTCTTTATTGTTATCTATTTGTTCTCGATTGCTAATAATAGTTTTTCAATCTCTAATTATTTCCCATTTTCCTTCTTTTTTCGTTGCTTGTACCATTTGAAATTCTTTCATTAGTTAAGTTTGGTCCTTTAAAATTATGTCTTCTTCTATAAATCAAATATTATTTTGATCGTTTTTAAGTTGAGAGATATGGTGGGTATTATGTATTTATGGTTATTAGAGCATGCCTTGACATGAATCAACTATGATATTTATGGTCATTAGAGCTTACCTTAACATGAATCAAACTTTCTTTATGTGCCATTATTTTGTCCAACCCCTTTATATGTATGATATAAGTTGTCTCAATTTGTGACTTATTTTTAAGAAAGTACACATTCTTAATAATTAAACCCACTTAAACTTTGAAAAGAAAACTCAATTTATGAGGAAAATGGAAAACAAATTCAAAATAAAAAAAGATCCATCGTAACACCAAATATACCGAGCCTCGAGAGGAATCAAATCTCTCCCAGGTGGAAACCTCTTTTAGATTGAAAATCAATATATTTGATCCCTCTAGGTGCTTGGTAGATCCAGAGTTAAGATGGATCTAGGCTAGTTGTTAATAAATTAAATTAAAGATGGGGCAAAATAAAAATTTATATAAAACATTATTATGGACTATTTAATGCCAATGGGAACATTTTAATTGACCATTGTCATGTTATAAAGTAATGTAGACCATTGGATTGAATGTTCAAATCCCTGTTGGGTCAAACCAACAATATATATATATATATACTATTTAATGCATGTTTTAATGTATGTTTATGGGAGATATTGTAATGTTCGTAAATGATGTGTAAAATCTTTGTCCTCCATACTATTAAAATTATTTAGTTGATATTCCATAGGAAGATTCATGGTTTAGTACAATTTAAAATGAAATACTTTGATATATAGAGATGTTAAATTATATAATATTAATAATATTATATATTAATTGTGATTGTATTGGTGTATATATTTTATTTATACATTAATCGAAATCGATGTTCAAAAATGTTCAACAAACTTACTTACATTACACACATCTCCCCTATATTGGGTTGTAGAGCACAACTAGATGCAAAAATAAAAAAGATCCATTTAACTATAGATATACCAAGTGCCAAGAGGGATCAAATCTTTATGAGGTGCAAACCTTTTTTACATTGCAAATATAATAAAAAAATATCCATCTTAATTGTAGATATAAGGGCCAAGAGGGATCAAATCTTTATGAGGTACAAACCTCTTTTACATTGAAAAGATATTAAAAAATATCCATCTTAATTATAGATATACCAAGCCCCAAAAGGGATCAAATCTTTATGAGGTGCAAACCTCTTTTACATTGAAAATATATTAAAAAATATACATCTTAATTATAGATATACCAAGCGCCAAGAGAAATCAAATCTTTATGAAGTGTAAACCTCTTTTACGTTGAAAATATATTTGATCCCTTTAAGCTCTTGATAGATGTGGAGTTAAGATGGATCTAAGTTGAATGTTAATAAATTAAATTAAAATGTGGCCCGAAAAAAAAAAAAAAAAAAAAAAAAAAAAAAAAAAAAAAAAAAAAAAAAAAACTATTAAATATCATTATAGACCATTTAACATCATGTATATTATTAGCCATTCCATATTATAAAGTAATGATAAACCATAAATTCAATTGGTTGAAATCCCTCTAAATTATTATTATTATATTTACTATGAAAATTGATATTATATTATATATATATAATATATATATATTATATATATATATAATATATATTATTATATTTATTAATAAAACTCATATTCAAAAAATTGACCAACGTACTTGTTATACACTACTTATATTACACACTACTCCCTTGTATTAAATTGTATCTCCACATCTTCCTTGTATCTCCCAACCATAAAATAAATTGATTGATGATACCCTAAGACCATGTGATTTCACCATAACATTACTTCTTCACATGTAGAGTAAACAATTGATTTGGGTATTACAATTAGACACACACCTTATCCATAACATTACTTCACATATAGAGCAAACAATTGATTTGGGTGCTACATTAAATTAGACACGCGCCTTATCTTCAATTTTGATCTATTTGCAAAATATGCTTGCAAACGCCAAATTCAGTAAACTTTTTCATACAATCAAATTGGGTTTCGAATCCCAGCCAAAATAAAATATTGGGCCTCTGAACATGAGAATAGGCTATTGAGCTTCCCATGCTCAACAGTTCTAAAATTCCCACGGCCGACATATAGTAACACTGTACAAAACTGACAAGATCCATTTACTTTATAGCATCAAATCAAAATACACGATTTCTTCGTGATTTTCCAGAAAAGTTGAATAACAATGTCCATACACGTAGCAGGCATACATCTTATTTTATGAAAAAACGACATAACGCAGACCAATCAGGTGATTCTGACCTTTTTACCTGAAATAATTGTACACAGTTACAGTACCCTTCAGCCATGGTTATTCCATATAAATATTGTAATGAGATGTTTAATTATTTACTGCTCTCTTTTTTTTCCGGAGCTTGCGACCGCCTTCGATTCCGTGCACTAAGCGAGGACGAAGCCTCTGTACTGGGCGACGAATGGTTGGTAATTGTAGTCGACCTTGTATTTCCCGTTATCTGTAGCCCAAGGAGATGCATCCCAGATCGATCCGTACAGCCACATGGGCCTTGCTGGGAAAGTGTAAGGGTTCGTCCTTCGATACTTTCTTATTGGGATGTCATCCACAAAAAATCTGCATAGTTTAATAATTGTATGAATAAAAAATAAGTTTAGAAAAATAATAATAATAATGGCTGAATACTTTGTATAATAATTATTGGGCAACTTTATATTCGATTTACTTACATAATCTTTAATGGAGTCCAGAGAATGCTGTAACGATGAAAATCCTTAGTGGGATCAAACCAAAGGTGGATTTGCTGCTCCCTTCCTGTAATAATCCTCCCTCGTCCCGCATTTCCAGCTCTTACATAAATGTTGGTCTGTAAGGTATAAGGTCTTCCCGGGATATTTCCCAGAAATTCAATGTCTATTTCATCGTGGTAGTCCGGGTGAGCCTCGTTGTTCGATAACTGCAACACAGATCCAAAAAGTTCACGGGGTTAGGCAAAGATGTCAGCCACCGATTTGACTGTCTTAATGGATAAGACAGTCAAATACGAGTTGAAGGATAATAAGACAGAAAGTAGCGACAGTAGAAAGACAGAAAGTAGTGACAGAGTTCAGTGATAAAGCTGACGAGCCCGTCAGTTTTTGTATCGATATCACATGGTGAGAACAGAAATTCTGATTTCAACGGTGCAGATCTCTTTTCAAATAATTCCCGGGATGGGTTGTGAAATTTTACAGACAGAAATGTTGTCAGCTCTGCAGACCTGCCTTCAGCCCAGCGGCATCGTATGGTGGGATTCAGAATATACAAATTAAAATATTTATGTACAACTGCTCTTTCAAGTTTCAACGACCCAAACTATCACAAATTAAATCCGAATTGTTACAAATTAAGTACTGGTACATGTCCGTAAACAGGAGACTCATTATCTCTAAAGCCATCTCTAAACCCATTTTTAGGAAAAACTCCATAATTTACTGCTGAGTCTAAATTGTTGGTGTATTTTTTTGTTAGATATTTTTGGAATAGCATTGTGTAGTATGAGTAATCTCTCTACAAAGTGTTATTTCAGAAATATCTAACAATATGTTGAGATGGGAAGTTTTTAATCAGTTATATTTTTTCTTTGTCAATTTTATCTGAAATATTGATAAAAAATTTATTAAAATTATATAATTTAGAAAAATTCGAAATTCAAGTGTATCTATCTTAATTTTAAGACCCTGAACTACCATCAAAAATAAATTTTAAACCACTAAAATTCATCTACCAAAGATTCATCACTAAACTCCACTCCCCCTTAAAAAAAAACATTCTTCTAATAATTAAACTGGCCCTCCATTCACAGCATGGGATAGCAACTAATGATAGAATGATTTGTGGTCATTGGAGATATTGTGAAATGACTAAGAAGTCAGACTGACAGAGATGTGAGAAGACAAGCACCACCTACTGTCGGTCACACAAAATGATAAACAAGAATTATTTGGCAGCGAGATTTTGTTTGTCAACTATTTCAAAGTGGGGGCGACTATCACTGTGAGAAACTAATCTGACTTGTCATCTGATTGTGAGATTAGTCAGAAGTGCTCCAAAAGGAGGGTGTCTCAACAGTTTCTACTTTTTTTACCATTGTTTTAAATTGATGCAAGTTTTTTTATTAAAATTATTAAAAATAGAGTTGTCTATAATACGACTTTTTAGAGTTAAATGGGAATTGTAATTGCTTGATGGACGAGTTCAGTTTATGCAAAAAGATCGGGGTTTTGGCCTTGAGGGAATCAATCAAAATCACTAAACCATTCTTAAAATCTATACAAATAATAAGAACATCACTTTTGACAGTATGTTTGGTTTGATTTATCTTTCAAAGTTGAAGTTTTGTTGGATAAAAACTTTACCTTTTAAATTCTTAAAAATACTATATTTATAGTCAGTGCGAGTTTTGGCATTTTTCACTTTTTCAAAGTTCAGAAAATAAATAATCTCATTTCAAAAATATGAATAGATGAATCAAAATTCAGATATAATCTAAAATATATTGAAATAAGTTTTTTTCTAAATTGTAATTTTAAAACATTAAAATTTTATTATTAAATTGTTTGTTATAAAATATTTTAACTGTGGTAAAAAATATAATTTTCCCAAATATAAAATAATATTAAATATTAAAAAACACAATTTAAGGTTTAGAAAGTAATATTTATTTTATTTTATAAGAAATTTCTAGTAAATTTTTTTTTTATATATATCTTAACCCTTCTAAACATTTGGATTTTATATATAATTCTTTTAGCTTTTATGTATAACTCTTTTCCATACAAATAAATTGAGTTTTGAAAATGATTATTATATAAATATTAGTATAATATAACATCTTATAATTCAGTAAAAAAGCAATGCTCCTATAGCTTATTTAAACTTATTCAATAAGATAGGAAATCCATCTCATCTGCGCCCAAAAAAATCAATTAAAAAACAATACTACTATAGATTATTTAAACTTATTCAATAAAATATGAAGAAAAAAAGGTACCCACTTAGCTTAAATATTGGACAGAAATTTATGATATGTTTATATAAATTACTCCTTACTCTCAAGGGGAAAGTTGCAACTACCAAAATTTCACAATTTTTTTTTATATTTACAACCTTTCCCTTCAGACTGCTAAGCTCACCATAATGTTTCTGTCAATGCCTACTAATGTCTTTGTCTAGACGAACTAGAGGAGGTCATCTACAGAAATGGCATTTGCTACTAAAGAATTAAAATAAAGTAACAAAACAATGTAATTACATAAAAGGCAGTATTGACTCCTGCAGTATACCCAGCCTGCAACTTAATGGCTGCACTGAAGTAGCCAGACTTGTACGGTCTCAGCGATTTAAATCCGCTTCCTGCAATATATATTCATCCATGGATGAGTTGCGAATCCGCAGATCTCTGTACACAGAGACTGCATTGGCACAAGACTATGAAATAAAAAAAGAAAAAGCATGATTTACCCGAGTTCCTGTCGAGCCAAATGGTTATTCCAGACTGATCATTCCAGATTGTTTGGTGCTGGGGACCCCAGAGAACATGGAACCCTCTATTAAACGTCACCGTAGGAAACTGAGAAGCTCGAGGATATCTGCCTTTGTGACCCCTTCTCGCTGCTTCTGATACTCGAATATGATCAGCATTCGGACAAACTGAAACTATTAGGACAAATGCAAGCACTAGTAACGCATGAAAATGGCCAGTGAATGGCTTAATGGTGTTCTGGCGCTTGCAGTCATACATTGCTGCTGCGGCCAGTTTCCTCAGATGATCAGTTGCTGCAAGTGAAGTGATTGGAAATGGAAATGGAAATGGAAATGGGTGACTTAGTGGGATCTTGGCAGCATTAAATAGATGATGTGGGAACTGTTTATCAATGAATGTGCCTTGTCGCTCATCAATAACCAACGCGTTCTTTCTGGACTGCACTGCTCAACGCGTTATCTCCTTCAATTCGCTGCTCCGTAAATATGAGCTTTCAAGTCAATAAATATCATAATGACCAATGGATTTTAATGTACAACCATACGTTGCATTTGTGGCCAACAAAAATCTGACATTATTAGCCCCTGGGGTGCCGATTTCATAGTAACAAGGAATCATACAATCCACCTTGGAGTCAGGGTAAAAATAAGCTCATGAGCTGGTCATAGTAAGTCCCAACGCCACACGACACATGCCTCGACAATTTTATGACCAGTGTTCAAAATGCTTCCTCCACATTATCGCACTGATTACCCATTTTATAATGCATTATTTTATTTTATTTT
>APFE031526995.1:10017-21533 GCA_000404065.3 Pinus taeda | reverse complement strand
AAATTCTTATTATATATATTTTAAAAGTATGATCACATTATATATATTTTAAAAGTATGGTCACAGAATATAACTTTGACTTTTTGACTCTAAATTAGTCGTTGGTTAAGATAGCCGTTGGAGGCTCTGCTCGGACTATTTAACATGCAAAGCTGGATCTGTTTCTTCAACTTGTCCTAACGATGAATCACATTGGTTGGTTTGAAACGCGTGGACAAAGGTCTTTCTACATGTGATTTACGCCAAAGTTCTTATTACAAATATTATGGATCAGAGAAGCCTCAATTCAATAATACATCATTGTCATTTAAATTATTTTAAATCAGAGTAGTTATATAAATTAAAGAAGGATAATGAGGTGGAAGAATTCTTTGAATGGTTGGAATCCGCTCCAAAAAAAAAATTCTTGCAATAGCAGTGTTTAAATCATATTTTTGATGGTGGATATGAATTCAACATCATCAAAAACTTGGGACACCCTAAATCTTGAAGTTTGACAGTTGTAACTTGAATTACAAAAATCCTTGTCGGGTTTTAGGAAAATCTTGCCCGAATTTCCATGATTTTCAAGGCGACAACTATGGCTAAATTAAATGGTCAGCTATAGACATTAATCTATAATAAAAATCAAAACACTTCCTCCAAAATACATCTAGCATTGCTTAAATTAAATAAAATCATAAAATTAACTAAATAATAAGTTTATTTTAAATTACTATTATTAATTATTAAAAGAATTAATATAATTATTAAGATTCACTATGACTTTATCATGGAGATTCACTTCCACTTATTATAGAGATTTTAACTTGTAAATAATTTTTTGTTACAATATCATGGGTTATTACCATGACTTATCAATACCACATATTCAATATGACAAATATTGATATGACGTTTTCTTTAATGAAATAATTTAAGATAAATTAATCAAAAAACATAATTAACTTGGAGATAAATCTTGACCCTTGATGTATGTATTGTATTATAAATATTCAAGCATATTCCATAGAGGTTAAATCTCCACTATCCACATAATAATTATTGATAATTAAATTAAAATTTATGAAGGCTCATTCTGAAATAGACATGCCTATTGACATACTTGATCTAAAAATTGTGGTGTGACGGATTATATATCATTATGTTAGTTTACATCATTGCATTCATAGACATGTCTATTGACATAATTAATCCAAAAATTGTGTTGTGATAGATTATATATCATTATATCAATTTACATCATTTCATTCTAACATTTTAACTATGTCTTATAATAATTTTAATGTTAGTTATGAATTTGTTGAAATGATAAATATAAGTTGTATAAATTACATAATTCAAATGTTTTTAAAAATATTTATTATACAAATTTATTGTCTAAAGACATTGTAATGCCTTGTTATGTAAACATTTTGACTAAGTCAAATTATATAAAAATAAAAATAAAATTATTAGTCTATATATATATTAGATTCATCTTAAATTAGGATTTGTCAAGATCCAAGAGGGATCAAATTTCTTGATGTGCCAATAATTTTACCTTAAAAACAAAACTACACCTCGAAAGATTTGATTCTCTTGTTACTGCGTTACTTAGATAAATCAAAAATTAAAATTAATCTAAACTAAAATTATAACACACGGCACCTAATACCTGTTTCAAACACAAATGATGAAATCATGTTGAGAAATGATTAGAAGTCCCATTAATTTCAACGTAAATCCAGGTACATAATTTACTTTTTCAATAACAAATAATGAAATCATGTTCTGAAATGATTAGAAATTACATTAATTTCAACGTAAAATCCAGGTATATATTCTGTGACTAGTAGTGATACAAGGGAATGAATCTTAATGCCATAGGAAACATGTGATACCAAAAGTAATATGTCCTCGTCCACCAGAATCCTTTTAACTTTTACAGCTAGGCCTCATTATTTTCGTACTTGTCCAATGGCCTTAAGTGCCCTTTAGGAAACGTAAGAAATTTCAAATTTTTATTATTTTATATAAATTGTTTTTTGGGGTCATTTATCATTATAAATTTATTAAATATAAAACTAAAATTAGGTGTAGCTATTAAAAAATAATATATATTATTATTTTTTAATATTAGATTTTTTTTAATATTAATACAATGCATATGATTAAGATATGTTATTTTATTTTTATTTTTTCTTATTATAGAAAGTAATATTCTCTTTAAGAAAGTATTTTTTGATTTGATATTTTCATTTTAATAAATCTTAATTACAGATATTAAAAACATATATACAATTTTATATTATAACAAAAAGTAAAATCTATATATATTAATTTTAGAAATATTATAATTAATTAATTAAAAATATTTTACTGTATAAATTATTAAATATTTACCTTAATATCAACATTATAATAAATTTAATATATACCATTTTACATTGATTTAATATTATCAATAATTATTTAATTCAAAAATAATTTTATATAAACTTTCAAAAATTTTAAATGAATATGAATAGAACATTTTATTTCAAGTTCCTGTTTCTTTTTTCTCCTATATATGAATATACATAGTGACATGTATTAAATGTTATAATTATAACATTTACTATTGTTTTTTTGTTGTTCAAAAAGATTTTTATTAGATTTTCAAGAAGGTACAATTAACAAAATTAGTCTCAATAATCTTTGTGTTTTTATTCTCACTAAACTTGTTGAGATTGGGAACTGGAGAATACCATAGTAGACATTTTACAAACATTATTTCCAGAAAGCATACTAGAAGTAAACAAAAAGGAAACCAGAACTGACAGCAGCATATCAAGGAGGGGGATGAGGGGGTAGTACAGGGGAGCTGTGAAGTAACCAACCCGATCATGCATATGGAAGTCAATGTGTTCCACTCGTGCTTCCAAGCTGCGAAGGAGGTCATTGGTGCGACAAAGGTTGTCCAACTGCTCCAGAATTTCATTATGGTTGTATTGTTTATCATTGAAATATGCCATAATTTCATTTCGGTCTTCATACCTGTGGTCCCTGAGAATGTCCATATTAATTTGTATGTTTAGGAGTTGTTTAGCAATAGATTCCATGGTAGCAGGCACTACCACATGACCAGAAGAGCGGGTTGGAGAGATGGCTTCATCATCCTTAGTGTCCCTACTGACCAAATTGGCGGAGGACAAGCTATGGCCTGGATCAGGACGCTCTACCTGGGCATGCTGATCCCCCCCCTCAACTGCGAGGGTCACCCCGTTGGTGGGGCATAGTGAAATTGACAGAGCCTAACTACCAGCAGTGATAAGCCCTTGAGAGTGAGCCTTTGTAGAACCTATAATAAACAATACAATTACCTGAACCAAGATACCACAACAGAGAATAAGAGTGTGTTGGAGCACTAACCACATGATCTCTGAGATAGGAAGGGCAATAGACCACCTAGACCGGAGAGCAGGGCTGAGTAGACCCTACCTACCACCCTAAACATCTAGCAAAGCAGACAACACAACCATAATTGCCTAGAGGGGTAAATTTTGTGACACCGACCGAAAATGGAGACGCAGACCACCAACTAGCATGTCTAGATACTGGGGTGGCACTCTCACACCAATAGAAATCAAATAGTCGTGACAACGAAGATCTGACAACAATGAAACCACGAACAAACAGAGAGGCAACCCTCAAAACATAAAGATATGCAGAAGAGTTTGAAAACACAAAGGCCTTACCCCATGCAGAAGACTGGAAACCCTGCAAAGTTGGTTTTTTGAGTGTGATCCTGTAATAGACAAAAGCAAGGTCTCGACACAATTCCCCATCCATTTAGGTGTCCGGACCCTGGGGACAAACTAGATGGCAGAATCCAACCCACGCCCAAGTGTTCTTGACCTCCACTGCGCCTCTCAACCAAGGTCAAAACCCTAGGGAGCTGCTATGGAACCAAACCCACACACCTCTTTGTTCCTCTCGACCAAAATTCATCACCAAAGCTTCCAAAATGAATTGATACACAAGTTGGCCCTCGAATTTAACAACAAATTGTGTGGGATCAAACATTGTGCAAGACAATTGAATGCCAAGATCGTGCATGAGCGGGGACTTAATGAGCACGTGGACAGAGGGTATGCCCTAATGGCCTTGCATGTGATAACAATTGATCACCCCCATCGGGGGGATTAATTTGATCACCAATTGAGCTGCTCCAAGACTTAAAACAACATATACTGTCAAAAAATAAGAATATGCAATATAAGACTTTGGTCAAAGCTTTTATCCTATAATTGATGCTATATTTTAATGGAAAAAAATGTTATCTTTTTTCTTTCATTTATATTAATCATATTATTATTACATTAACAAATAAGACATAATTTTAAAATCAAGCATTAAAAAGAATAATTATTAGAGAAATAAATTATATTATGTAATAGAAAGAAATTATTATCATTCTCAATTCAACATATGTATTTAGAAATGACCCCTATGATGTTTAAATATAGAAAAACAATACATCAAATATAAATACAAGAATAAAAAAATTTAATTATTAAGAATAACATGAACACCATTATCACGTGTAATATATAGTTATAGTCATCCACTCACAAGTACACAAGAGCATATCAAAAAACATGTTGAAAAGCATATTATGGAACAATCATGACTAAAGATACATTGAATCACCATTACACCAAGTTAACATAAGGAAATATTTATCATGTGTAAAGTTATAGTCATCTAATCACGAGTGCACAAGAAAATATTAAAAAACATGTTGAAAAACACACTATTAAACAATCATGACTAAAGATACATTAAATTAACATTACATAAAGCTACCATAAAAAAATATTCTAATGTTAAACATCCTAACACATCTCAGAGAGAGAAAATGATTTATAAAATAATACAAAGACACTATTACACCAAATTAACAAAAATAAAAATTCTATTAAATATCCTAACACATCCCACCTTAAAATTAACTAAGGAAGAGAAATTATTTTATAAAATAATACAAAGACGAGAAAAGAACATTAGATACCACCCTACCTTAATAAGAACTTCCCCCATAATCAACAAAGTAATAAAAATAAAGAAATTTGACCAATATTAAAAGCTTCATAAAAATACTTACAAGTACATGTTATCTACCGTATACATAAAAAAGAGACACAATCTAGACTAAAATATTCAATTTAAAATACTAACATATATATCTTAATGCTATATGACACCAATATATTGATAAAACAATAAAATAAATAAAAATGTAATAACTTAAACATATATTAAAATAACACATAACAACTCTATAAATCATATTATACTCTTTTTTGAATTTAAATACCAAATTCATTGAGTATATTTCCATGAATTACATATAACAACAATACCAATAATATAATAACATACAATAACACTATAATCTTTATTCAATTCAAATAACCAAATCAATAAATATATCTACATAAATAACAATGATAACAATAATATAATATCTTACAAGTTTACAAATAATTCTATAATATTTATTTAATTGAAATTCTCAAATCCATAAATATATTTACATAAATAAATATTAATATAACAACAATACAACAATACACCACAAAATTACAAATAACATTACACTATTTGTTATATTCAAATCCCAAAATCCATATATATATTTACTAAACCATTATCTAATTTTAAAGGCATAACCAAACCTAACAATAATCACAACTATATAATAACACCCAACAACAATACACTAAAATCTTTATTCAATTCAAATACTTAAATTTATGAATATATTTACATAAATAACCTATAACAATAACAAAATAACACCTAGTATATAATATTACAATTTTTCTTCCTACAACAATAATAAAATAACACACCATATATAATATTCCAATTTTTATTCAATATAATTACCAGAGCCTACAGAGATGTTTTTTTTCAGAGGGGAAATCCTCTTTGAAAAAGCTTTATATACATCATGGTACAATATATTACAATGAAGTACGTACAAATGTTGTGCAATGCTAAACAAACGTTGCGAAACACAACCTAACATGTATGTGTGATACATGTATGAGTGATTCAAACACGAGTGAGGAAGCCATATTGCACCGTCGCCATATTGCACCGTCCCAACCAACCACGACACCAAACATTATACCTACAAAGATGTTTACATGAGACCCATATAGCAACAATAAACCAACGAAAGGATAAAAAAGGATTTACAATTTAGACATCCCAATGTGGAACCACAGGTCTAGTTACACGGTTATCACAGTCACATCATGGTAAATAGTTTGGCCAACTACTCGTCTAGTAACACGGTTATCACACTCACATCATGGTAGGGGACATTGAAATCGAATGACATTTTCATAAACATGACTAAGTCCAATTATGCTGACGTCATTCTCCATCACGAAACGTTTAGTGCGATTTGACGCCTCACAAGTCTCTCATGTAGAATTTTGGAATGGCTGCAAAAGGAACACGATGCCTTGGTCCCCTTTAGATCCAGCGACTATTGGGATGCATATCTTAATAATAACTCTTATACCCCGAAAATTATGTGATTGTATATATTCTCTTAATTGATGGCATGTGAAGTTTAGTAAAAGAAAGTGAAAGCCTAGAAAGTGTTGTGAAAGGACATTGCATAAATATGCATAAATATTCTTAGCCTACAACTTTTTCTTTTCTACTTCATACATACCCCTCATGGTATTCATACAAATCTCATATATTAAATATCTGCAGGATATTAGATTGCTTCAGCAACTCAGACTTATATTTATTATTTAAAATATTCATTAAAACTATGCATTGCCTAATCATTTCAAACTTCCACTTCTTATGTGTTCCTCTAAAGCCATTCCATCCTTTTTTAATCATATTATCTCTTCTCTTCTTTTCAACTTTCTCATACTTTTGAATACTCTATTACAATTATTGATTTTCTTATTCATGCACTTCTCTCATGAACTAGTGTAAATTTATCATCTACACTCTTCAAGCTTGCATCTAGAAAACTTACTAGAATTTGTTATTCCCTTCAACAATTTTCCATACATAATTTGGAATAATTTATTTCTCATAAGTTTGCATACTAAATTATTGTATGACAAATTCACTTGCAACATGACCAGATCTCATGATTCAAGTCTCTTTACATATAAACATATCAATAGATTACCCAAACTTGTAATCATTACTCTAGTTTTCCCATCTAATTAAGGATGGTATGATGAACAAAACATCAAAATGCAATCTAGTATACATCTTCTTCCATGATGTCCTCTTATAATGTCCAACCAATTGACCATCTTAATCTAAAATAATACTCAAAGGCAATTCATACAACCTTGTAGCTTCTCTAAAAAATAATAATGCTAAATTCATTGCATTACATGTTTTTGGAGAAGAAAATATGCCATTTTAGAAAATATAGTAGGGCACTTGTATGTTATTAATGGCCCCAAAAGTGACAATGGGGCCATCAGGAATGGATGTGTGTTCCTAAGAACACACACACGTTCCTAGGAATCGAAACTCAGTAAGATCTAAACCACAAACCATAATGCTAACTAGGACACCAACTAGTGATGGCACAAGAACATGCACATGTTCCTAGTGCATCCTAATTTTATACAAGTATGACCCATTTTTTCCTTATTTTGGATTGCATGATGCGTTTTGGGATCTTATTGAGCCAAATATCACCTCACTATCTATGTCCCTCTCTCCCCCATTTCACTCTCCCTCTCTCTCCCCCCTCGCCCCCCCCCCCCACTAGCTCTCTCTTTATATCCATTCCATGTCTCCTTCTTTGTCCTCTATCTTACCCACCACTCTCTCCATATATATATGTCTCTATTATCCCTATATATCCTATATTTCTTCTGACTCTTTGTCTCTCTCTCTCCCCCTCCTATCCAATATGTCTCTCTCTTCCTCCCTCTATCCTTCTCTCTCTCTCACTCCCTCACCCCATCTCTCTCTCTCTCCAACATTGTCTCTATCTCCCTCCATATCTCATTCTCTCTCTCTCTCCCTCACTCCCCCTCTTGTTCTCCCTCCCCCCATCACTCTCCTTATCTCTTATTCTTCCTCTCTCTTCCCCCTCCTCTCTCTCCCTATTTCCCTTAATCTTTCAATGCTTCCTTCGCAAGAAAGCCCACTAAAATTTATCTCTCTCTCCTCCCCTCCTCTCTCTCTTTCTCCCCACACACTCTTTATCTCTCTATATCCATATTTATATTTGTCTCTTTGTCTCTCTTTCTCTCTGCTTCCCTCTATATCCCCAATCCATCGTTGTCTCTATCTCCCTCCCTATCTCCTTATCTCTCTTTCTCTCTCTTTCCCTCACTCCATCACTCTCTCTCCCTCTCTCCCACATCACTCTCTCTGTATCACTTATTCCCTCTCTCTCCTCCCTCTATCTCTATCTCCATCTCCCTCCCTCCCTCCTTCTTTGTCTCTCTCTCACCCCAAAACTCTCCTTATCTCGCCATATCCCCCAACTCTCTATTTCTCTCTCCATATCTATCCCTCTCTCTATCTCCCCCCCCACAATCTCTCTCTCTCCCCTTCACAAAACCCCCCTCTAACTCTATCTCTCTCTTCCTCCGTATGTCTCCCACAACTCTCGCCCCTGCCCAACTCTCCCTACCTCTCCCTTCCCCACCCTATTTCCATATCTCTTTGACTTTTTGACTCTCACTGACTCTCTCTTTTTCCCTTTCTTTTCCCCTTACTCACCCACTCATTCTTCCCCGTAGGAACACATGCAAATTCCTAGTGCTAGAAATGTGTGCACATTTGTAGCATTAGGAACATGCATGTAAATATTTTTTTTTTGGTAGGAAGCTTGAAGGCGATGAGTTGGTTGCTTCATATATAATTTCAAGATCAGAAACTTGATGTTTTGGGTTGCAAATACATGGAAACATCAATATTTGATAAAATGTTTGTGTGTGTGTGTGTGTGAGACATTATTTTTTTATAGGCTAGACAAATCCATTGTACATGAAACTACATACACATATAGATTCGACTATGCAGATTCTACATAAATAATTTTAAAAAAACTACTAATGTTTAATACTTTTAATATACTTTTCTTTTGATATATGTCAAAATCTTAAAATATATCATTTTTTTATTTCCACTATAATTTTTTTTGGCCTTAACCATTTGAAACAAAAATTATATAGTGCACTAGAGGACATGGAGACCTACAATCTAAAAAAGAAGAAGAATGTTGTTTGATAATGTTATCTCTTTTAGGTTGCACTAATGAAAAGTCTTGTAATTTCAAAGATATAATGATTTTCCAAATTTTAAAAATATATAAATTTAAGATTATAACATTTGAAAAATTAGTTGTGCACAAGAACAAATTGTTCTCTACAAATCTACAATTTTTTATAGAAATATTCCATCATTTAGGCGCTTAAAGTTTGCACTAATGAAAACATATGCATTATATTATGCATGATAAATCATACCATTGTTAAGAAAACTTTAATTCACATAGTTAGACACAATTTCTAAAATAAAATTATATGTTTGAAAAGCTAATTCATTTTCCTACAATCTTGTTACACCATCTTCAAATTCATTAAGTACATGTAATCATTCCTTCAAGTTAACATATTGTTTCCTTTCCAATTTTGCATTGCCACTAACACATCATAAGATACCATCATTAGCTTGTAGCCATCCATCAACTATAACAGACATATTATCATTACCTTGTTATCATCTTGAAGATATAAGGAACATGCACACTTAAATCCTCTCATAGATCCTTAGGTACTACTATTGGTTTACACAACCTTATTAGCACCCTAATTTTTCTCAACTACAACATTTAACTAATTACACCTAGAAATGTCATGGATGAGTATATACCTCACATGATATACTAAAGTGTGTGATTTATATGCCCTTTATACACCATGAAGTAGAGTTAAACCTTAACTTGACCATTTATTAGTTCATGTAGGGTATCCCTCTATTCTTGTGGGTCAAACCTTATGTTGACCATTTACTAGATTATGGGGTATCACATTATTCTTGCACCAATTTTGCCTAAAAGGTCACTATACTTATAGAGCCCTTTTAAATCCACAAATCATAGATTCTCATGGCCCATAAATTCTAAATATAACTTAGAAACTATAGGTGGTTGAACAAAAACCTAGTTATATGTCCCACCTCATCAATAATTGGGCATTTGGCCCACGTTTTGGTCATATCAAGCACATGGGTAGCTATAATTGAAGTACATTCACTTCCATTGGAACCAACTCATCTTATGACTCCACTTTTATTTTAAAATAGAAACCATGGCCATGCATTTAATAAGAAGAACTAACAATAATCTTATGATCACAGATTAAAGTTAAGCAATGAGAAATGTAATACCTCCATATACTTACTATCCATTAAGTTTACTTCTGATTATGCTACCCATTTTCTCCTCTAAATTGATCATCCACAATGGTAAGTGTTTCCTCTTCATAATTAGAGATTGATATTAAGCCCTAGTACAAGATTAAAAGGACCCTTGCCAGAAGATTGGAATAAAATGAAATAATTTCCTTCCTTTGAAAAATGTTGTTTTCATTCTATATAAATCATTGATATTTTTTTTTTGATGCTTTGTTGGCTTCTTTATATGCCAAGGGACAATTTAGTTGTTTCTCTTTTTGTCTACTTACCTTCTTTCTTTTGTCCTTATTTTAAAACCTGGGTGGGAAAGGGTTTCAACATTGCCATGCATGAAAACCTCATCGTTAGAAAAATGACCCTATGTAGGAGCTTAACCCATTAAAATCCTAGTTGGTTTAGGATTTTTATATAGTATATCGTAGTTTTAATGATAATTTTGCATTTCATTTTGATGCAAGCCATCAACTTAAAGGCCCAAGAATTCAAAATTTGTTTCTCTGAAATTCTCAACATTTCATGCCATAATGATCCTTTTTCTACATGGTTCGTGCTAGATTTCCTTTATAACAACATCTGATCCGGATTTAAACAGGAACGCAACAAATTACAGAGATAACCATATACACAAATATGCAGCGGAAATAATACTTCATTTCATTAATGGAAAATACTGAAATATGCTTACAATCAGAAATGGAAATAAACTAGCTAGGGCGATGGTAGCTATCTCTGAGAAGATATGTGTGGGCTACATGCCTCTGAACTGACTTACAATGAGGCTCGAAGGCCTATTTATTGTTGAGAAACAATGAAAAACCCTTAACATTCCAAAACCTAACCCTAGGAGATGAAACGCCAAACTGTGGGCCCCGTTTGGGGGTAAGTTGGTAAATCAACTTCCCGAGGTCGTAACTTTAGCATATGATCTCTGTTTGATGCGTACAATAGCTCATTAGAAAGATCTGTTCGAGCACTATCATTGTTGGAATGGGCAACACCGGTCCATGTTCCATGGACCCGTGTTGCCCCCAGATTCCCCAAAAAACGTCGTTTAG
>APFE031526979.1:724-11110 GCA_000404065.3 Pinus taeda | reverse complement strand
CTTATGAGAACTTCTAGCTAACTTTTCCTTACATATATGTTATTTTATTTTCCCTATGTTGGAATGAGGGCACCCGAACATGAATTTAGAGTTAATCCGAAAGGAACCATATGATCCATAACTTGACTCTAAGCTGCTACATTTAGAATATGGGCTCTCACTTCTCTCATTCTTCTTTCTAGACAAACTTTATTCCTTTCAATTACCAATATTTGAACTTTCTCACATGTATCTATTACACCTTCTCTGGTAGCCACCATGCTTATATTACATTCTTCCTTCAATTATTGTACAAGCATAACAACTACTCATGTGACTACATTGTCTACAAGTTTTGACTACATATGTTTGGTTTACCACACATACATGGAAATAATTGGTCATTGAATTGGTAGAAGACAACAAAAAATACTAGAAATGATAAGTATTTTGTAGCTTCAATTGTATTATTATAATATATTGATGTATCTCTTGTTTGAGCTCTTGTACAAGTAAATAATATAAGTTTCTACCAAGTGTAAATAATCCCAACCTTCCATCATTCTATAAATATTATTATGATGTTATGGAGCAAAATTCAAGAATAAGACATGATGTAATATGTGTAGCCCTTTCTTTCATTCTGTCAATATTATTGTGATGTTATGGAGCAAAACCCAAGAATAAGACATGATGTAATATATGTAACCCTTGCTTATTGGACAGGATATGTAACCTTATTGTGACAATTATGCATATCAATATCCATGCTTTATAATTACATTGTGATAGTGCAGTGAAATCGAAATAAACATGTGGCATGTTTGGTAACTATTTATTTAATCATTTGTTATCGAAACATTATTAAAAATAGAAAAGGAACATGTTTAGTAGGTTGTGCACACAAAGTACACCATAACTGAGAAAGACCTCCTTTGAGTATGTAGCATATTCGTTCCATAAGACTATGATATATATATCAGTGACATTTTTCAACAGTCACTATAGTACCACCTTGGGAAGTTCAAAGGGTCCTTCCATTAGCAAATACAAAACCAACACCACAATTTGGGAACCATGAAATCTCCTACAATAAGTTTTTCTATACAAGGCGTGTAAATAAGCATGATTAAATTTTACATCTTATTCCTTCACACTTGTTTATTAGGTGTTTAAAGGAAGGATTAAAAACCTAGAAACCCTACATTCAATGCACATGTCTCTATTTAAAAATCAAAATAATATCTTCATATTTAAAATTAAAGTGCCTCTAATTAACCCAAGTGCCCTAATTATTGGTGAAAATTCATTGTGAAGGCTAATAAGGGCGTTTTAAGGTTTAGTGCCATACTATGGAAGTTTTCTCCTTTAGCTTACTTTGTAAGCTTACGTCAGTATGTGTTGGTCACAGTAGAAATTCACCTTTGCATGGGATGTGAGGTTTTATCAGAGTACCTAATATGAACTAGGTAAAGTCCTCTATCAAGACTACCATGTGTAGCAGACATGCATTATTTTATATGACTTTGGAAAGACACAATCCTTGATGGGGGAGTTGTTGACCCAGCTAGACCTTAGGTTGACTTTAGGTCCAAGGGTTCCCAACTGGGAAACAACAACACTCCTCATTAACAGGAGAGGCTCATTGAAAAAATTGAAAAACTGGAGAACTTTTCTAGTTTGGACCGATCTTCACAAGGAAAAATGGTTGTGGAGTCACTAGAGAAAACCCACTTTTTTCTTTCCTAGTAATAAAACCATTATGAGTATGATTTAAAAATTCATAGTGTCATAGGGTTCAAGAGTATTGATTTGATAATCAAAAGGGTTTGTTTTTTCCCCTAGGAAAAATCATAATTTTCTATTATAAATGGAAAATTACATGTTATAAATGTTGGTAGCATATGATGTATGTGTGTACATAGCCATCAAAATATATGGGTCTATACATAATTACCCACTAAGGGTATGCCTTCATATTTAGTAAATATTTATACAAAAATTCAAAATGTTTGCTTTGGAAATTTATATATATATATTAGGATCATAAAAACTATGAAAATTGGGTCCTGTCAGCCCTCTGTTATATTTGGTCTTTGTAAGGCTTGTGATAATACTGGAAGAAATCTCCCTGCCTCTATTCTTAGATAAACCATTGTCATCTGGGTTGATTCACTGCCTCCTTAGAAAGTTGATCCGCAGCCTAGTTGTGATCCCTGTAAATGTGGAAATGGGTAATTTGTTCAAATTGTGATTTTAATGGGAATGCATCATCCAAAATGTTCATGAGAGAATGCACATGACATGCAGTTGTGCAAGAGAACCAATTAATGATGATCTTAGAGTCCCCAAATATCTGAATATGTCTACAGTTATGTGCCAATGTAAAGTATAATAAATGTCAGAGTGAGATGAGTTCAGCGAAATTGTTTGTGCTAGCACCAAACCCCGTGGAGATTCAAAAAGAGTGACTATCTAATAAATGGAGAAGAATACCCCACACCCCTGGTCTTGGGAAGATCCGTCGAAGTATACCCATGGATGGTCATGGGTGATGGCTTTGGGAGTTATGGTGCAAGAAGGCGGGGACTGTTCAACATCTAGTATTTCATTGAAATTATTGATGATTCTAGTGATTACCAAAGGCACCGACTTTGCAGATTGTTAAAGATGATGTTGTTTTGAATTAACCAAGTATGACATCATATAATCAGGGGAAGATTTTGATTCTTCATGTTGGGGGAGGCTTTCCACTAGTCGTTCCATGCCTCATTGATGTTTCACCCTTCCCAACGTTGAGGTATTTCCAAAGAGGAGAGGACTCGCTCCCAAAATGTGTCATAAGGTTCTGCAGAACAGGAAGAGATGATCATTCGATTCCTCGTGCTATTGACGAATGACACACCAAGATGAAAAAAAGTGTGATCTCTTCATTAAGTTGATACTTGTAGGAGTTTTATTCACGATGATATTCCACATAAAGTGTTGAGTTCGTGGGGGAGCCTTGGTTTTCCAAGTGCTCTCCACCACCCCTCCAGAAAAGGGGGCTTATGTCCAACATGTATAATTGGATATATGATCTTGGGAGAGTATACTCGATGAGCTGTCAAAGCCCATATGAGATCATCATCGTGATTAGATATTCGGACATGTGATTCAGATAACACATTTATGTGCTTCCCCCAATCTTGTATGCACTAATCTTGAATGCCTAGTGTAGCTACAAATTTCCAAGCTTGTAGGAAAATAGTAGCGCTATGTTGATCTACTATTTGTGCAATTGTGGATATTTCACTGCCATTTAGGAATGAAATAAGGTCTGGAGGAAGTCAATATAAGTTTCCACAACCTATCCATGATTTAGATCCAATGCAGATTGTTGTTCCATTATTAATTCACCAAGTGAGGCCATTCCTGATGTTGGGGAGAGTTTGTAATACAACCGTCAAGATGATAGAGATACCATGTTTGTTCCAAGATGGAAGGCAAACCCAATCCATGATGTTATGCAGCCAAATGTATTTATTGATGACCACATCTTTCCACAGACCTTTGGGCTTTAGGAGTAGCCATCCCAATTTGGCAGCCAATGCATGTGAAAATGCTAGAAGATATTTGAGGGCCCATCCTCCCAATTTCCTGGGAAATGCAATAGAACTCCATATCACCCAAGTGAATGAATTTTCCTCCTTGTGTCCACTCCATAGAAATTTGGAGCATATTTTTTGTATAGTCAAAAGTATACCTTGAGGAATCCAAGCAAGGTATAACTAGTAAACCATAGTGGCTTCCAATACTAATTTGATAAGAACTAGCCTCCCAGCTCAGAATAATAATTGGTGGTTTCAACTAAGCAACCTTTTTTACACCTTAGTCATCAATCAAGTATAGTCGGCTATTTTTTATCCCAATAGTTGTACAAAAAAGTTGTATGACATCATAGAAAGTATTGAAGTTTCGGATGCCACTAATGATAAAAATAACACATCATCAACGAAAAGAAGATGGGATAAAATACATTGATCAGTGATATTGAGCCCCAGTAGTCACCCAACTCTTCTTTCCTCTAGGATTATCTTGCTTAGTCCTTCCATGATAAGCAGGAAAAGTAATGGGGATAGTGGAGAACCATGTCTGAGGCCCCTCTCAACATGGAAGAAATTGGAGACTAATCCATTTATAGGTACACTAAAGGAGACAGGGGAAATGCAACACATAATCCATCGGATGAAAGGGATGGGGAATCCAAAGTGAGTGAGAAACATCCTAAGATAGAGATAGCTAACTTGATCAAAAGCCTTTGATAGATATATTTTTGAGAATGGATCCTTTTAGATGCTTCAATTTGATAGAATGGAGAGCTTCCTGTGATGTGCCAATGGCCTCATGGATCTGTCGATTATGGAGGAAAGAAAATTGTTCATATGAGATGTTGGCTGAGAGAATAGGCTTGATACAGTTAGTAATGATTTTGGCTATAATTTTGTATAAGAAGTTGCAAAGGGATATGGGTTTGAAATCATTGAAGGATTGAGGGGAGTCCACCTTAGGGATGAGGGCAATGAAGGTGGAATTGGTGACCTCATACATGTGACCTGTACCTACATTCCTTAACAACCTTGAGTAGGTCCATGCCTAAAGTATCAAAAGAAGGTAGATAGAATTCTATATACCATCCATCAGGGCCTAGACTTTTATCCTTCTTAAACCATTTCAGGGTGCTCTCCAATTCGCCCATAGATATAGGTTTAGTGAGATCTTCAGATATGTCAGGGTCAACATACCAAGGGAAATGACCAACACTACGAATGATTTCTATGAGCGAAATCCCAAGTGGAGCCTTGAAAATCTGTTGAAAACTGAATTTCCCAAATGATCTAGTTGATGGAACGTTTGAGCATACTGTCCATAATCAGTAGACATTTTCCAAATGGTGTTACAAGTTCTCCTTCCTTTGGAACAATTGTGGAAGAATTTAGTATCGTCATTCCCTGCCTTCAGCTAGATGGCTCTGCTTCTAAGTCTCCAAGTCTCTTCTCAGTCCTATAGAATATTGGACCTTTAGGCCTCTATGTCGGTGAGGGTAGATTTAACTTCAACTGAGATGAATCCGTGGCATTGGTCATCCATAAGACTGGCAAGCTAGTGCTCAATTACACAAAGAGTCTAGTCATCTTTGGATCATTTAGATTTGGCCCATTGAATGGACATATTTTTAAGTTCCATGAGGTTTTGACAAAATCCTTCAACTAGGTTCTGCCTTTGCGAAGGAGGGTGGTCTCTCCAAAAATCGGTAACCAATTTTTGATATTTGGAGTCCTATAACCAGGTCGAGTTGAACATGAAGGGTGCTCCGGGCTTTAGGGATGGACCAAATAGTTCCAAATAGATGGGGGAGTGATCAAAGACACCCCCAGATCCAACCCATTGAAGAAAATTGGAGAGGGTACCAAGCAAGTCCTCTTTGATGAGAAACCAATCCAATTGCCTATGCAAAGTAGCATCACCAATTCTCCTATTATATCATGTGAGTTTCTTTTTGTTCATGGGGATCTCAATCAAATGATGTCATTCCAGGAGATGTTCCATATATTATAATAGGGGATCTGGTTGTGTATGATGTCCCAAAGATTTCTCGCGATGAATAGTGAAATTGAGGTCTCCACCCAAAGTTAGGTTATTAGAATTCATCAACGACAATTGCAATTGGTGATTCCAGAACTCCACCCTACTATGATATGATGCGTAGACATTGGTGATATGAAAGTTCCTGCCCATCTCTGAGGAAATGATATCCATTCCTAGGAATCCAGGTCCCCCCCATACAGAAATAGGGTTGATGGATCAAGTATTAATGCCCAGTTCAATACCCCTGGATCATCCATTGACATCTAGGCATGAAAGAACCAGCCAGACATCATAGAATGAAGAATATGGGAAACCTACTCTTCCTTCCCAATGGTTTCTTATAAAGAAAGTATGTTAAATGGATTCGTATCCAGGAGCCTCTTGAGGGATACTTTTTTAGCAAGCCCAGCAAACCCTCTGAAGTTCAAGGACAACCACTTCATGGATCATCTTGATTAAGGGTGTTCTTTCCTTTAAGAACCCTATAAATTGTGGTCTATCTGCCTAGGGCCACATCTACCTTGACAAGAAGGATAACTCTCAAAATCCTGAAGGGTTCCCTCAAGTGGGTTTAGTCTCAATAGAGAGGCAAGAGAGACCTTATCCAGATGGTCTAGGAGGGATGGATACCCGGGGTCAGAGGTTATATGGATGTGAAAGTTGAGAAGTGGTGCAGGGCTTAAGTGAAGTGATGGAGTCAGCTCTAGTAACAAAGAGTGGGGTAGTGGAGAATATAGTAGAAGGATGATCAAGTAGGAATGTGAGAGGGAATGTGGAAAAGCTAGAAATGGATGCATATGAAACATGTAATTGTTGTGAAGTGCACATAAAAGAAACAGAAGAACGGAGAAAAGGAAGAGTACCTGTGAAGTGAGTAGCCACTGCAGCAGTCTAAGATCTCATCATGGACGAAGATGTAGGCTACAGAGAGGAAAAAAAAGTTGGTAGAGAAGTATCCCCATACATAGCCATTAGAGTAGTAGCATGAGGAGGTTGTTCTTCCACTAGAGGATCTTTAGATTGTGGATTTTTAGTGCCTTTTTCCGATGAAGAAGTCACCAACAAGACAAGGGAGCACCCCTTATATAGCTTCTCTACCTTGTGACACCTTCAACACCTGAAGGGGACTCCCTCATAGTCTAGGGTTTGTTTGCAAGTGAAATGATTCCAGTGCAAAGTAATATTTTCGTCCAATCCTTCTCTACTGTCAAGGTGAACTAGTATGTGGGCCATAGATTTTTTGTTAGAAGTTGCATATGATCGATCATGATCCAAATAGGCACCCAATGCATTTTTAATGCGAATAAAGATGTCCTCTGACCAAAAGTGTAGGGGTAGCCCTGGAAGACGAACCCAAATCAGACCAGCACCCAACCACTCCCGTTCTGGATTGAAGAGGGGGCTCCATCATTTTAGAAGCATAGGGTACATTTTGATATGCCAGTAGCGGGAGAGTATCCAATCTATGTATTCTTCTTGGTGGAAATTGAGGGCAAATAATCCTCAACTTAGAATGGTGATTGACATAATTTCCTTGAGTAAAGTTCCCCAAATCTCGAAGGTCCAGAGGCGAAGCCTCTTAGCCGAATATGTTCTTCCCCTCACATGCCACAATAGAACCCTATTGGCGGTATCCACCACTTTTCCCATAATGATACCTTCCACAAATCTAAGATTGATGTCCTTTCTCAAGGTCTTGACACACTTACTCTTCTTAGCCTTACTAGTCCATGGAGCATCTAGATGGCCCCGAAAGGGGTCCTGATTTCCTTGTGAGACTTTTTGTGGTGAAGGGGAGGAGTTCCAAGGGTTAACTGCCAAAATATTGAAGCTGATAGGGGTAATAGGAAAACTCCCCTAAAAAGAGGTTGGGTTAGGGTTGTTGTCCGGTGTCGAGTAATGGATAGAGGATATCCCAGATTGTGACAACCCTAAAGAAATGGGAATACAAGATGATGTAGGGTGAAGGGATGCCTCAGGAGAAATGGAATCAAAGGTAGGGGAGGGTGCAATGCAAGCAGCAAGAAGGTTGAGCGTAGAAGGAGAGAGTGGAGGGCAGTCAAGCCTAGGAGATGCAACGAGGGGAGTAGAAGTTGGCAGGTAGGGCACTAATGGTCTCGAAAGCTTAGTGACAGACAGTGGGCTTGTCTATAAGAGAAACAATGTTCAATGAGGACAAAAATCTGACACATTATGAGGAAGCATCCAAATCAGCTCGTTGCGATTTAGGTTGACGGAATAATCAACAACGTCTGACTCCATTCTAACAGTTACAGATAGAATATGGGATGAAGGTAACAATTGTAGAACAGATAGGGATCTAGCCCACAAGCTGTCACGATGAGCTCCTCACTGCAGGAAAATGGAAAAAGAAACAATAGCGATAACAAAACATTGGACTGCCTATTATCCTAGACCCTGTGATGCTTCAATGCAGAGTGCCATCCTCCTCTCATATTGTAGTGGCGAATTCTTCATCATCAGATTGTATTTTCATCAAAAGGGTTTGTTGTTTTAAAAGTCTAATGATATAATCACGCGACAAAAAAATACTCCCTAAAATGACTCAGTTTTGATGCAAAAACTTAGAATGGAAACTAGTTATATATATGTTTTGCCTCCTAAAGTTCCGGAAGAAAAATATTGGTAGAGAAATGTGTGTTAATATAAAAATATACCATTGGATTTTCTTGTTTAGCATTCCTATGTCTAGATTCGTAAGTGTTATTACTACGAATTGTGAAACAATTTCGGCAACAGATGTTGTGAAGGGAACTGTTGAATGTATTTGTTTTGTTTACTTTATTTGAAAATCTTATTACAACTACTTAGACAGTATTGGTGTATTTAATTGGGATGCATAAATAACGATATTCATTGTAATGGACATTTCTTTCATAATTATATCAATTTTGTAAACTTATTGCACTAATCGAAATATGTTATTATCCTACTTTATAAACCAGTTGAAGTGAAGGAAATTTTTCTCAAGTGGTTTTAACATATTCTAGAAAGCAAGACAATGCCCAAAGTGAATGATACTCAAAATGATGTGACATTAGCTACTTCAATAAAAGTTGTTACACCCACAATTCCTAATATGGTCTTTAAATATAGATTATTTTTGAACCAAGTTTTAGAGAATGATAAAACAATTGTTTTCATACACTATTTCGAAAGAGTTAATGTGAATATCAAACCAAAACATACAAATAGAAAACATGAAAAACATTACATCTACAATATTGTTATTTCCATAAACGAAAAACAGTAAACATGACACTCGATGCAATGACTGGATGTGATGATTGCATTTCAAATATCTCTCAACACTGTGATGCAATGAATTCATGAAGAAGTAAATACAAAAAAAGTCACATGCATTCTTCCATACCTATGCTTACAAATTTTGATCTATCTATCAGGATTTCTCTCAAGATTTTTACAATCCCTTAATAAACATTAAATGTACATCAACACAGGAATTAGTGTGAAGGAATGTTTAGGATATGCTATATTTATTATATTGTGATTGCAATTATAATTATCACATCCACCTAAAGTATCGTTGGTGAGTGTTGATAAGTAGCAGATGCAGAAGATAAATCAGTTCCATTTGGAGAATGGATGGTCAAGTCTCTTGGTGTGGACCAAATCCAACTCCATTATACTTTTGGGCATGCATTTTCTCAACTGCTTGGTCAAGCTTGAGCATGTAATTGCACTTCGGGACAACCATACAATGGCTGAAATAGTTAGCATTTACTTCTTCCTCTTGTTGGAATAGTTGGCACTTTGGCATAAGAACACATCTGTGGAAGGATTTGTTGGATAATAGTTAGAAATCAGATGAATTCATTGTTGAAAGGTGGAGATTCAAAAGGAAGACAATTATTTGATGTATACCACTGTCTAATCATGTGTGTTCCATCCAATTCCATGACAATTACACCTATCATTGTAAAAAGACTTTGACTCCCTCCCATTCCATCATTCTCCTTTTTCTATGCAAGAAACCTTTGTTAATTTTACCATTATAAAATAAGCTAAAATAAAGTGCTATGCTCCCACCTTATGGCATTTCTTTGCAACATATGGTGCAATTGCTCGTTAACAAAATATCATATGAGAAAGTTTCATATGAATGAGTTATGGTTTTTTCGGCATTTGATATTGAAAAGTCACGGCTCTAGCCCATGGTATGGTATTGTAACATAACCTATTTATAGATTAAGGAACTCCATAATAAAGTGGATCAAAATCTTCACGGATAAAATTCTTCTTCCATGCTTTTTGAAATGAATATATGTTTAGATTATAATAATAATGATAATAATAATAATAATAATAATAATAATGTTAGTTTCATAAAATTTGAAATGTTAGCAATGTGAGATGTATGATGAAGTAAATGTTTTGATCTTTATTGTGGATTGATAATTATTAACATTTAATAGCCATTTAATTTATATAATTGTGCTAGTATGTAAATTTCTATTTAAAATGTGTTATTTTTTTAATATTGATAACTTAAATACATTTTAAATATTTTAAAGCTACTTTAGTATTAAGGTTTTAAATATTTGGAAATACATTTTCTAGTGAATTAATCCTGTGTTTACCTGTTTTTGTTAATCATATTGGATTTGTGTGTTTAGTGTAGAGTTTTCTTCTCAAAATTACATGTATACTCTACTTTGTATGGTTTTAGGTATAGAAATAATTTTCATTGTTTTTCTTCTTGTTCCTCCTTGCTCTTTTTTTTGTTGTAGTAATTTT
>APFE031526978.1:15860-44625 GCA_000404065.3 Pinus taeda | reverse complement strand
GCGGGCCCACTTAGTGAAGGCGACTCTTTTCACTAAGCTCCATCATCTTGTTGCATTCTCAACAAGCATTTCTTGTTGCACACTTTTCAACACTCCAAGTCACCGAAGAGATCTCTATTACCCGTCATATGAAATGAGACACCGATGTCAAGATACCGCATGATTCGCATCATTGTTCTTACCATGCATGCAATAAGAGTAAAATCAATTTCAAATTGTGAAGCTAGAGCTTCACCTATTGTTGCTATTGCATGATACTTGTTACTTTCTCTCTTCTGCGGACATTTCGTGGAATAGTGCCCAAAATCATGACAGTGAAAACACTTGATGTTGGACACGTCTTTCTTCTTTCCATCCTCACCTTGGGACTTCTTTCTTTCGCTTTCTTTTATTTGCTAAATAATGTAAAATCATCTTCCACTTCTTTCGATGAGGTCTCATATTTGGTGTTCCAACAAATCTCTTCTTGCACTAGGCCAAACCACAAGCGCTCCCACTCTGGTAGCTTCTCCCTCCCATTACCAAATCCTAGTAGCTGTGACAACTCTTGGGAAGGCCTAGAAGTGCTAGGATCACTGTGTCATCTTCAGGAACTGTAACACCAACACTTCCAAGCTCATCCCAACATTGGGTGAGGTTGGTCAAGTACTTTGGTATTGTGTCACCCTTCTCCATCTTGATTTTCTTGAGCTTGTCATTCAGTTCCAGTTTCCTATGGTCACTGTTGTTTTGAAACAGGTATGTCAAGGCCTTCCACATTGCATATGGAGTCTCCTTACCGTGGAGGTTTGAGATAATAGGATATTCAATTGCTTATAGGATAATCCTTCTTGCCTTTGCAACACATTTTCTCCACTCAGCCAGATCTCGAGCATCAATTGGCTTAGGAATATCTTTGTCTATGAATTCCTTTAGCCTGTTGTCTTTCAACATGGCCTCCATCTTGTATTTCCAAGCAATATATTTCAAACTACCCTCAAGGGCATATTCAAGCATCAACCTGTATAATGAAATCATGTTGGCCCTGAAGTATGATACTTCAAATTAGATTTCACCTGCAAAAGAAAAAAATCATATTCTCCTCTTCTAGAGTGATTTCTGCTCTAATACCATGTAGAAATTCCTTGTAGATTCAAGCTGCCAATTTGAATTTACTAAAATAATAGACTTGAATCTACTCTACTCATCAATGGAAACAATTAAACGATCATGAAACCATGAAGCATACAAGAGAAAGAATTCAATCAACACATTACACAATGATTTCCTAGGGAAATCTACAGATAAAATCTCTATTATCTGTATATTGCATTAGCCAAAAAATATGAGAAGATTACAATGCTTTTCTCAAGCCTGAGCAACCTTTGCACTATCTCCATCTGCCTCACAACTTCCTAGACAAGCCCAAGCCAATACTTAAGCGATTTATCACTTTCCCAAGTCCCTATTTCCTTACGTTGTTTCCCTTGTAATTAGCCCCCTATTAATTAGGGAAATTACTCAAAGGAATTTCACAATCCATCATAGGCCTTCCTCTAACTGCATGCACCACCTGTACAATTTGGATGATTATACAACTGATAGTACATTGTCCATGAACTCCAATATCAACTGGGTAACCCTCAAATCTGACATGCATGAATTATTTATGAGTGAATCATCAATTAGCTGGTTGATCACTATAGGAATCACCACACTACTAAACCTCCCACAAGATCCTCCAACAATTGGAACTAGTTTAACTAATTTTAACTCTGTTAAACTGAATTAATTAATTACAAGTCAAAATAAACTCAACCAGGGCTCCTATAATCTAGGATACACTCTACATGACTCAAGTTAGACCCTCAACTCGAATTAACTGAGCCATCTAAGTCAAATTAACTTAGTTAACTAATACAAGTTGTCATGTGATGTGGAATTACAATTTATTCCTAATTTAATTCAAGTACAAAATTAAATCAAGATGTTTCTTGATGTTATTTTCAACATTTCTTGTTGCAATTTTTAACAAACAACCTCATGTTGGTCAGAAGAGAAAGGTTGCAAGGAAATGTAGAACAAGTAAGAAAAGAAAAGTATTTAAATATCAAACCATATAAATACAGACCAAATAAATGATTAAGATAGAGATACAAGCACAAATAGATATCGTGCCTCCATATCACCCCTGATTCCAAAAGTTGAAATAAAAACATTAAAGAAGATTGTAGGTAAGTATCAGGGGGAGATCATTCCTCAAGATGAACATCAAAATTTATTGAAATTATTTTATGCATTGACACATGGAACTAGAAACAATTGAACACCTGGTTGATGCTCGAAAAGATATCCATGAGTTGCAAGAACAAGTTTACAAATTGACTCAAGAAATGGATTAAATATTTTCCATGGTTCCAGATGTTCTGGCTTGCAAAGCCCCATTTTGTAATTATGCCCTATTTTTGATGGAAAAATAATTAATGCTTATCATTGAGGTAGTGCAACATGGCTTTCCCTGTGAGTTTACTAATGCTTTTAATTTCATAATTGTTTTCCATAAGAAGAATGAACACAAAAAGTATCTTTTATGTCATATTTATATGCATAATTTTCTGTTGATGGAGCAAAGAAATTAAAATGTTGTGCCCTTTGTTGGATACATGCAACTCCAAGCTCTTATATCTTTTTCAAAAAACCAGATAAAATGGCAGAAGGAGAGTTAGTTTAATTTAGAAAGAACATTATGAGAATCTTCAATTGTCAGGGGCGTTCCTTATTTTGTAAATATTTTGTTGTAAATATCCTTTTGTAATATAAAAACATGGGACTTTACCTCTGGTGTTGGTAGTACTTTTGTAAAGACATAAATAAGAACAAAGCTTTTGATCATAATTATCTCTCTCAAGGATTGTAATGCAAATACTTCTTACTTGATTTCAGTATTATTAAATTTCTCTTAATCTGAATTTCTCTTAGAGGTAGGATGACTTTGGGATGTTTGGGTCTGCTTCCCAGAAAAAGCATTATCTTGTGTAAAGTAAATAGATTAGCTTTATGTTATTTCTTCTTTCTGAATAGTTCTCTTTCGATTCAGGTTATATATGGTTATTGAATAGTTTCATGCATGTTTTCAATAACAATAGAATTCATTGCATTATCTTATTTTTTGTTTCCTTGGTAGATGATGGTTGTTCTTTGATTTCTCATTGTTGTTTCTTTAATTCTATGTTTTTGTTTCTTTATTGTTGTTTCCTAAAGCATTGTTCTTAAACTAGAAAAATTATGATATTGTTTTATGAATGGTTAGATAACTGATAAGTCTAGAATTGAGGTTACTTATGTTGTTTCTTAGTTAGAACATTTACTAAAAAATTAGTTGTGCATTCGAATTTCCTTTTCATAGCAAGATTTGATTTCATCAGATATATAAAGAATTTCCTAGTTGATAATTGGGATCAATTTGCTTGCGTAAGAAATATTTAGATTTGAGATTAACTCATAATGCACCAAAATTAGCTCTTGAAAGCCTTTTGCATAGACTTTGTTGACTGCCTTGAGTTAGAAAGACAAATCCTTGGGTTGTTGAATTAATGTTTAGTACTTGGTTTTTTTTTCAAGCAATAAATAATCTCGACACAAGGCTCCAAAATTTAAATGAATGAAAAAATTTGGAGGGTGTTGTAGCAACTACAACATGAGGTAAATATTATGAAGTGATCTTGAAATATAAAGGTCATTATTCACAATGATTGTAACAATTGGACTCCTAATACAACATCAGTACCATCCATTTGTATTGCAATCACGGGGTTGTCCAAAAAATACTCCACCATATTGAGCTTAATACTATGGAACTTCCCTGAACAATTTATGGTGTCTCCATCTACAATAATTACTTAAAACTATGGTGTTGGATATATGAAACCATTGAGAAGTTTTGCTAATTTGTAATTGATGAAGTCATGGGTACTCCCTGAATCAATCAACACTATTACTTTTTTATTTTTTTGTATCCTTCTATTATGAGGGTTTGTGGAGTATTGATGCCACCCAATGCATGGCAAGATATTTTTTGAATAGTCTCTTGTAGCTCTAGATCTTCTGACTATTCCAATTAATGATCTTCTTCCTCTTCAACGTCTATGTAGAATAATTTATTCTAATTGAATTTATACCCTTTAATTTACTTTTTGGCATAGTTGAAGCATGGTCCCCTTGCTCTTCTCTCATCCATTTGCTAAGGTGTCAATCTTGTTAGTTTAGGAGAGGGATTCAGATCTTCACTATAGTAATTAGTTACTTATTTTCTAGTTGTAATATTTTTACTTTCAACTTTCATGTTGAGACTAAAAGCATGCTCAAGAGATTTAGGTTCAAAGTGACACTCCTCATCTTGGACGTTTTCTAACAAATTATCATCTATAATATTATTTGCTTTGAGACTCGAATTTTGGAATTGTTGAATGTGTTATGTAACTGAACCTTTTTTTCAAAGATTTATCAATTGACTAAAGAATTTATTTATCTTAATATCCCAATAATGTACTATCAATTCCTCTATAAATATGGACCAAGGTATAATAGAATTTTTTTTCCTTTCAAAAAGACATTGGTACCATACATGTTGGTCTTGTTCTAAAAAAATGGGAATACTATTTACCTTTTGTAAGGTTTCCATTTGGTGTAGATCAAAGTATTTATTCATCTAAAATATCCATATTCTAGATTCATTACCATCAAACTTCCTCATATTGATCTTCATAATGTAGTAGTTCCTTGGTGTTGACTTGAAGCCTTGACGATGTGGATGTTGGTTTGAAAATTCATGATTATGATTTTGTGATTCAATATTTTTTCTCTCAAATTGTGATAGTATATGAGATTGATTCTCAACACCATGATTCTCCTTATGTTCCTAGTTTCCTTGGATTTCCACATCCCTTTCAGGGAGATCTTTTAATATATTGTTTTGCAATTCTTGGATTTCTTCTTTGATGTATTTTTGTATATATTCCTTGACATTTTGAATTTCTTCCTTACTTTCATTCATCTTCTTTTCCATTTTTATTTTAAGCTTTTCTCGAGAACTTTATAAATCCACCTTTTTCAACATACTACCATCTATTTCATTAAATTTCTTCTCTAATTGAGATAACCTAAATTCTAAGTCTTCACTTTCTTCATGAAATAAGGATGAGTCTTCAGTAGATTTAATTGGTGTTGTAGCTTTCTTTATAGGCATGTTAGAAAATAATAAAAATACTCCTCTTTATCACAACTTTTAGTCATTGTTGTCATTGCGACAAACACCCTCCAAAATTTTTGCCTAAGTCAATTTTGGAGCTTACATGAACTATCATTCCAAGCTATCTAGTGTCGTTGTGTTGTTTGATTAAATATCCCATGTTTTCCTTAAGTTTCGTTTCCTCCTAAGTCGATGTTTCCAAAGTGTCATAACCTTATGCTTAAGGGCACTTGTGTTATCTTATCCAAAGATAGGTGAAGACATAGTCTTTCTTGACATAGAAACTAGTTTTGTTCATCATGTAACACACACACAAAATTGAGAGAAAATCGATTTCCTTGAGAAAAATCGCACTCCAATATGACTAAGAGTTGCACCCTTGATGTGTGCAATCCTTAAGGCTAAACAATTGTTCCCTAGTGGATCAAACTCCTTCATGCTCAATCAATGCACCCTCCACTTGAGCACACTCCTTCAGCTCAAAGACTTGGACCCTACTCAACTCATGTGTGCGCTTTTCTTGTTGCATGTGGCCACAATCCTATAAAATAGGAGCCCACTTCACTCCACTTAACTAACTCATTCACTTGTCAACAATTGGAAAACATGCATGGAATGGATTTGAATGTAATCTCTTTGTAATCAATCTTGCTAATCATTCTTTCACATAATCACTCTCATCTAGGTTGAGTGCACTTCTTTGGATCAAGGGTCTCTTTGTCGACTTTCGTTCCAAGTAAGTTTTACATGTTTATTCTATTTCTTTCCTTTAATAATTTTGTTGTCGATCTTGCTTTCCTTGCTAAAGTTTCATTTCTTTTCAGTTTCTTTGTTGGCATTTTAGTTCATTCTTTCTACTACAAATGTCAATTTGTTGTTGCATGTTGTGACTCTTCACATTCTATAAATTTTCATATTCTAGTCATGATCATGATAGAATCTATAAGAACTTGTAGATACTTCCTCTCAACATTTCAATTATTTTATCTTGTTGTTGAACTTTTTCTTGAACCATTCCAAGCCAAAGCACACTTTTGGAAGTGAAGGCCTAACTATGTCAAAAAATGCACCTAGAAAGTCAAGTTTTCCCTTTGAGTGCACTTCTTTGGCACGAAGAAATATGCCCTCCTTGAGTGCATGAGCAGACCTTGAACTTACAAGTGTTTTCTCCTTCTTGCTTCAATTGTGTGCCCTACACCCTCCATGTTCATCTTGAGCGCATGAACACACTAGGAAGGCCTAAAGCTTGACCCCTTCGTCACTTTGATGTATGCCCTTACGCCATCCTTAACCTCATTGAGCACACGAGTGCATCCTGAACCCATGAATTATTTCCTTCATGCTTCGATAGTGCGCCCTATTCCATTGATGATCTCTCTCTCTCTCTCTCTCTTGAGTGCATGATCGCACCTTGAAGGTCTCTTGTGATCCTTGAACTTATCTTTGTGTTCTGACAATGCACCCTCCTTGCTTTGATGTAAATTTCTTGCCTGTAAAAGTAACCATGTCCTGTATTTTATAGGCTTATACTATTAGCTACATTTAATGGTTTTTGTACATGATATTCTAAGTAATTTCTTGTAATAGATAAAGGATTTCACAAAGCTATTTTTTGTCACCGTTTGTGTACTTCCACGTACAAGTGTTCCAACTACTAGTCTCATTACTCTTTCATCATCTGTTGGAACGATGCCTCTTTATACCCATCAAGTGTCCTCAAAAGAAGCTTCAAAATAAATCACTAAAGAATTAGTGGAATTTACAAATCCTACCATTTCTATTCTTATAGATACAAATTGTTTCATAGACAAATCTATTGAGACCACGTGGAAATATATTAAAGACACATTCATGCAGAAGTAGTTCCCTTAACATTTGGAAGATAAGGAAGTATACATCAACATCAAACATTCCAATATACACAGGATTACACGAAGGTTCCCATTCATACCTTGTGCATAGGTAATTGAATGGATTCTATAACACATGGATTATTCATATCTGGTGCTTCGCAGTGAAAGTGAATTAGAGAGATTTTGAGGTCTAAAGTGGGCCTCAAAACATAAATTTACAACCAAAATCCACTTTATAAGAACCAATAGGATTCAAGATGATGATGTCAACCATAGGGGATGATTCACCATTTTTTGAGTAAAAAAGTAAAAAAACTACTTTTCAAATCATATTTTCAACTTATCTCCCTACAGTTCTACTCAAATTTTGAGCAAGATCACTTCTTAGATGCATAATTAAATTTCTCATTCAAAGATTACCAATGTTGCAAAATTTCGATGGACCTTGCTACACGAAAAATCAGAAATACATGAAAATCGTGATTGTAATCATGTTTTTTCATGTATTTCATATTTTTCATGTAGCAGGATCCATGGAAAGTATGCAACATTGGTATTCCTTGGATGAAGAATTAAATTATGTATCCAAAGTTTTCTCCCGCTCAAAATTTGAGTAAAACCATAGGGAGATAAGTTGAAAAAGTAATTTTTTCTTTATTCCCTCTAAATTTTGATGATGTAATCTAATATTATTATATTATTTCCACTATTATTTTATAATATACGTTAGGAGGCCCATTTTAGATGTCAAAATTTGTCTAATGGGTGGTCATCTCCACCTACTATGGAGAGGACATGCAAACTTATTACAAGATGCTAAAGCCTACAAAATATGCCAACAAAAGCTTTTATACTAGATGGGCTCATCTCAAAACACATTATGTCGAAAAGTCTTGGTGTCAAGAGCCTACCAAGTTTTGACACCGCCCATCTACAGTTTACCCAACTAGGATTTTGAGCGAGGTGTACCAATACCTTATTGCTATGTGTTGTAAGTTGCATGGGTTAAAGAACATTGAAGTATTTGAAGAGAATTGGATATTTATGATCAACTTAGTTGTTCCCCATGGAAAAATATTCAATTGGGTAGATATACTTTCTTTGGAGTTCCAGTGTCATGTTGGACAAGCTAAAGCATATCCAAGGAAAAACCATGCACATGATTTTTATATGTCAAAATTTCTGTTGGGTGGGATCTATGTATGGAATGCATTGCCGGGGATGTATTGAAACTGGAACCCACAGGATAAGTTTCTAGTTTACTTTCATTACAGGGTGTTGTTAGATTTGAGTTTTAGAGGGGCATATGACAGATTGGATGAGCATTTCTTCATAGTCATATTTCAGATGATATATGAGATTGATCCTCCATGCATGATCGACCAAGTGAAGGAGTCATTACATGATATCATGGATTGGTTTATTGCACCAGAAGATACATATATAATATGCTTTGGATGTCATATTTCTCATCATATTATTTCATGATATTTGACTAACAAGGTGGTCTTGCAAGAAGTTGCTTATCAATTGAATAAAGGGTTGTCAAGTGTTCTTCAAAGAAGGAAGAAGGCCCCTTGGCCCACTTTCCCTTCAAGGATTGGAATGTATGAGCTAAAGAGCCAAAAGGTGGTAGAGGAAAAAATATAAGAGCTAGATCGCTTGCACTTTGTAGTCAAGGAATTTCATAGGTATGACCCCAGGAGAGTACGCAAGCAACATTGTGACATGATTGGTTTTGCTTGGTTGAGGTATTCATCAATGAATAGTATAGAAGATGAAAAGGTGAATAAATGGTACAATTCACTAAGAAATACATATCGATGAATTTTATTCGTTCCCCCCCAAGTTCCATCGACTCAAGATGTATAGGTACAAGAGGCACCACAAGAAGTTGCTCAAGTAAGGACAACAGCTCCCAAGAAAAGGATCAAACATTATCCAATGGTAGAAAGTAGTAGGAAATGGAAATTTAATCCATTAAATAAGGGATCTATTGAAGCTAAACAAGAAATGAGATAATTAGAGGTAAATATGCAACATGAAGAAGAGGAGAAGAGGAAGAAAGATGAATTTATCAAAAATAAATGGGAAGCAAGAGAGTAGAATAAGAACAAAAAAGGCAGTCACAGGAGGAGGAAGTAGCACAAAGGTTGGAGGAAGAACAATTATGTTAGGAATCGGAAGAAGAATTGGAGTAAGATGATGCCATACATTCCATATATGATGAACCATGTTCTCAAGCAACACCTCCTCTTACAGGTGGCCATCTCCCATTTGATGAGATGGAAATTACACCTCCACCAAAAAATAGAGTCATGTGTATGTAATGTCACTTTCGAATAGCTAGACAAAAGGATTGTGCAACAAAGGAAAATATTCTTCCTGAATGATCCTCAAAATCCAGTCTAATGATCCTCGGAATCCAATCTATGTATCCAAAAAAAAGGTGATAATTGCAAACACTAGGAGGAATCCCCGAGAAATCATGACATTGAATGTTTCCTTTGCTACAAAAACAAAATACAACTCAGAGCATATGTTGAATGAGAATGCATGATTGAGGAAAGTGTTGGTTGCAATAATGCAACAAGAGGAACAACTTGCTGTGGAAAATTAACGATTATCTTCCCACAATCTCAACACAGTAGAATGGTGGTAAGGCATACATGAGGAATTGGGGCTAATGGAGGATACAATTGCACATTTGGATGATGAAATGACACTTTTTCATGAAGTAGTAGTACCCCTAGTTGGTATACCAAAGAAAGCACAAGAAGTCCTAAGGCTCCTAAAGGTGGAAAGCAAAGTTGTTGATCAAATCCATGAATGGGCTGTCAAGTAACTAGATGTTCCACAATAGTTGGTTAGAAATGATAGGATTATCGCTGAAGTAGACAAATTATAGCTAAGAATCCACCATCATAATTAAATTTTCATTGTAGAATAGCCAACTAAAACCATAGCTACTTATACTCGACTACATAATGGTTTGGATTCCCTGACACATAAACACGAGATGCCTTTAGTGGGATCACTTAAAGAAATTAGAGGTAGGGATTTCATCCTATGACAGGTGAATAATTACATTAAGCAAATAAAGCAAACATCAGAACAAGAAGGCTTGGAGTTCACTAAAGACATTATTCTACAATATGTCATTACAATAGCTAAGGCTCACAGGAAACTGTCATGGATATGGACTAGTGTGCAATATAACTATAAATCCAGAAGCATTTGAGGTGAATATGTGGTTTGCAATTGACTTGAATCAAAGTCATTGTTATGGAATTCAATGGCATACATTTATTACCAATGAGATCCATGAAGAAGCAAATGTATTATCTACTTGATATCATTTTGTCCTATTAGAGGTTTTTTCTCATATAAACACTATCTTATATGTAGTTCATATTTTGTAATAATTTTAATGTAATGAAGTCCAAGAGACATGTGTGGGATGTGAAAATACACATGTGGAATGTAAAAGGTCATGTATAGAATGTGAAATATTATATGGAAGCCCATAGGTCATATAAGTTGAATAGTCATGAGGAAATTGAAAATTCCTTGTCATTTGTTATAAATAGCTCCTCATAACTTAGGTAAAGGGCTTGGATTCTTAGAGTTTGGCCTTGAATTCTCTTGTATTACATAGGAGGTAAATCATTCTTTGGAGATGCAAATTGTGGCTTCATGTTCGACTATTGGATCTAGTGTTTCATGTATGTAACAATGTACTTGGAACCTTTCATTTATAATCAGTATCTCCTTGAGACAACACTTCTTCATGCATGTATCATGAATGTAGTAAGACTATTCTTGATATGTTTGTGGCATATGTTGGTGTAAAACATACTAATAATAATGAACTATATCTTTTCTTAGATATGGATATTGTTTATTAAGTGTTGTTATGCTTTTATGATTGTTGTTTATCTTGTGAACTAATTTGCAGGAAAATCAACAATTGTTTTCTCTTCCACTCGTGGGTCTACCTTAGGATAGTACTATTAATTCCCTAACTGTAGGCTCGTTTCCCTTTACCATCCATGGAAGTTTCTTGTGCATTATAGATTCGATGTGACACAAAGCTTACATACTTACTTCCAAAAATAGGTGCTTGGTGTCGCTTGTGTATGTGTTGTAACCAAGGAATACCTCTAAAATGTTTTCAGTGATGTCTAAACCATGTAGTCAGATGGGGCTCCTACACCAAACGGTGTGAGGTCTAATTGGGACCTCACATCAGGGAGATCCCATATATGTTGGTAGTATCTAGCACCATCAAAACTTTTGTGCTAGAAGGAGGACCAGATGACAAGATAATCCTGTAAAGTCTATTTGAATCTCTTACCTTTAATGGCTTCATCCCAAATCATAATCCCAAGGTTTTTTTTCGAAAGCTTTAAATCTTTCAATCCCCGTGGAGTTTTTACATAAATTTTCACATATGAAGTTCAATGGAAAGGGTACAAAAACCGTTCTTTATTACATGATTGAGTTTGTTCAATTTTGTTTTTCAAGTGGTGTTTATTCTGAAGATATTCTCGCAAGGTTGTTCACCGTTATATTAGACGGTTGTGCTAAGTAATGGTGTTATTCTTTACTTTCTTCTTCTATATCATCGTTTAAGCATTTGGTCAATGAGCTTCATCATGTTTTCGACAAATATAAATATCAATATGATCTTAATGAAATCAATTAGCTTAGAATGGAATCGAATTTGAATATTTTTTTGATTGATTTCTTCATCTTTTCTATGAATCTCCGGATGAGGATGTGGATTGGAATTTTTTGGATGAAAAGTTTCATTTCTTAGTTAGTATTTCAAGAAAATATTTTGAATATGATTCACTGTGCGCTCTTGTTCAAAAGGAATTTCCATGTCCTGAAGAAGAATCTAATGTTCCTTTTATTCCTTGTCCCCCTCCTTTTGATGTTTCATATTTTGAACCTAAACTGATCAATAAGAAGAAAGATTAATTTTCTAATGAAGAATTAAGATGATGATTCATTTGATTCTATTAATGAATAATCTTTGAATCTTGATCATTCCCTTATCGATATTGCATCCTTCAATCAAGGTGAATCCTTGGACAACCATGATCCCGATCATTTCCTTTTTTCTGAATTGTATGGTGATGATTATTCAAGTTTCATGGATGGATCTTTGTTCCCATAGGAATATTCAAATTTGCAAAAATTTGAAATGGAGTATGATGCAATTATTAAAGATTTCCTTTTAGGTATGTCTCCTTTTGATCAAGAATATGGCATGCTTATTATTGAGGATTCTTATTGTAATCTCGAAAATCTATCTGGTGGACCTCAATTGCCTTATGAATCTTATGATTTGAATGATGATTGTTTTTCACACAAGAATCTAACCATGATCTCTCAGTCTAACTTCCAATCTTTTTAGAGTTCAAATTCAAGTTGAGTGAATAGGACACTTCAACCTACGTTGATGGTTATGTTAGGTTCCTGTCACCCCGAGGATATTTGTGATTTTTGTAATTTTAAGATTTTCTCGTAGAATCTCGTCATTAATGTCATCTCATAGGATGTGGGTTCTCTCTTGAGGGATTCTCATTTTTTAATGTTCAATTATCAAACCCTCAAAGTATAAATTTTAATCAAACTTTTAAAGTTCAATTGCTGCATCCTCTTCACGCAAATCTCTGGTCTATGATGTGGAAAAAAAGGATGATCTCAACGATTGTTAAAACCTTCAACCTGACATGTCTTCCACATCATCCATTGAAAATTTCAACTTGCATGACATCACGAATTGTTATCAATCTACTGACTCTGCTTATAATATGGATTTATCTTTGGTTAATCTTTATTGTCAAAGATTTTCAAAAAAAAAAAATTCACCATCCTATTGTCGATTGGCTTAAAGAATCCTATTGGTCAGGACCCATGTCTCACAACATGTTTTTTCATGCATTCAGTTGAGTCTTGTATGGTTTTGAACCTGGAAAATGTTGTTATTGTGGATTTATTTTCTTTGATAGAGCAGTTACATGTGTCACACCATCCCATTTGCACTTTTTTCTTTTACCTGTCAATTCAGATGTTTTGGCTTTTTTATTTCTCACTGCACTGTATTTCACACTAATTTTACATGCACACATGTTTCAACTCAAGAGTCAGGAGTAGCTTCTATGGATGCATTGGAATTTCCATTTCACTTAATGTGACCTTGTAAATATTAGTTTAGGGTAGTATAGGGTGAATTTAGTTAGATGCATTGCATTCCTGTTTTGAATTTTCATTTTTCATGCTTTTTCTTTTTTGTTTCTGTTAGGTCTTGCATAAAGTTGGTTTGCGCTTCAAGGTGATGTGGTTAATATTTTGTGACAAGTAAGTTGTGGTAACATGAAACCCTTGGATAATCTATTACCCTATTCTTTGATTTGGTTTATATCTTTAGATTCAATGATTTTTGGATGGAAAATATGATCCTTTCAGTCGAGAAACCATAAGTAGAACCATGATGCCTGTATCTATTTAGGATTCTTATTCCTACACTCGATTTTTTTTATCAGCAAAGGAAAGTTGTGGTAACATGCAAACCTTGTCTAATCTCTTACCCTATTCTTTGATTTTTTTAATATCTTTAAAGTCAATGATTTTTGGATGGAAAATATGATCCTTTCAACCAGTAAACCATAAGCAGAACCATGATACCTGTATTTATTTAGGATTCTCATTCCTACACTCGTTCCTATCAAATTTAGTAGAGAAAGATAAGGGGAAAATATTTAGTGGGATAACAGGTTTATAAACCTGTCTCTGAAGGAGCAACCTCTTCTTCTCTCAATAATTTGGGATCCCTCTTCCACCCCATTTAAAAAAAATTAGTGCCTAAGCACAGTTCTATGAAAACAAAAAAATAAAGGGTGAAAGAAGAAAAAGGTTTCCTATGCAGGGAGGTGAAGCAAGTGACTTCGCCAAGGTACTGTCCAATATCGTTAGCAATGAAGCAATTCTTGTGCTCCTGAAGTGACTTTGTCAGGCTGCTATCTAGGCCTACTAGCAACGGAGTAACACCAGAGATGTAAATTGGTACTTTGACTAGTTTTGACTCATGATTTTACACTACCTATTCTCATAAAAGTGATATGGCTTGCTTCATGTTGTGTTATGCTGAGTAATGGGACATGGAAGACTATACATTTAATTGGGTAGAATGGGAAGTTAAGGTGAATAACTGGGTAGAAATTTATCCATGTCACCCCTCAAAAATCACCTACAACAATTTCTTATTACTGTGAAAAACACCACCTCACCATACCAACACCTCTCTTCTCTAGAAGCCCTATCTCAAAATCAATTGGTACATTCTACTTGATCAAGCCTTCTTTTATAGATTTTCTTTTGCTATATTTGGCTTTGAGTTTGTGCATGAATTCTTTAATTTTTCCTTTTTTTTGCTTCTTTTGTCTTCTGTATTGTGTTTTCTAGTCAAGGCTCCATCTCTAAGTTAACTGAACTTCTTTGTCTTTTTTCCCACTTAAACAAATTTTTTCTGCTAATTCTGGTAAGTTATAGGTTTTAGCAGTGCTCCTTTTAACTTTAACTATAGTTCTATCTTGGCTTAACTACCAAAACTCACTCTTAATTGGAAGTTTTTCCTTTTTTTCTTTAATCCCCTTTCCTTTTGGCCTTTACCTACTTTTGTCCATAGGACTGGTCTCTGCAACCATGACCTAATTATTGGGCGCTTAGCCCTTTTGAGCCCTACATGGACCTTTTTTTCTTTTGCTAATGGCTCTGCATCATTGGTCATACCTCTACACAAGGCGACCAAGGACCAATTCAAAAGAGTCATACCTCTATGACTCTTTTGAATTGTCGCACCCATGGTTACTCCATGTGGCATAAGGCCTGGTGCGGGCGCTTAGCTTGTAGCTCTCGATCCTGACTCTTCTATTTAATTTAATTATTTAAACGTTAGAAGATCTTGGGATCCAGGGTTAGGCCCAATTTCTATTTTCGTCATGCCCTTGGTCCTCCACCGCAACATGAAACCTACGTCTAGTGCTAAGGTCGAAGCTCCCTTTAACCCATTGGGGTCTTTCTGTCAAGTTGGCATGTCTATGAGGACTAGTCAACACTCTCTCTATTGGTTGTCGCTCTGCCTCCATGGCTCAGTGTCACCACATAATGCATTCAAAAATATCATCAGGGAAATCCTTACAGGATGAGTTGTCTTATGGGTCCTCGTGACACCTTTTTAATTGGTTGTTGCTATTGTTAATAGCTCGATGTGTCTTGCCACTTGTCACCCAAAAAAACCTCTTTTGCACCATGTTAAATCTTTCAGGCTTATTCTACGAGGATGATGTCACTACTTCCATGTGTCATCCTTTAAGTGGTGCTAAATGGCACATGAAAAAGGGCCACTTGGGTGACCAAAAATGTTGAATCTTCCTGCCACATGTCCACCTCCGATTGGTTGATGTTGACGTCATCCTTTGTTGTTGTTCGGGCCAATCATGACCCGCTATCTGGCTTCCTAGAGGAAAGAGAAAAGGTGCTGAGAGGCCTTTTTTTACAACCATTTCCTTTGTTATTTTGTTTTACTGAAAACCGTTGAGTTCAAGCCTTTAGTCTCTGCCACCACATTTGGGTGGATTGTGGTTTTGGGAGGGGTTTTCCCTAGAGTAGCACTCCACCATTGATCTACACGATCAATTGTGCAACAAACCACTTCCAAGACCATAGAGCCCATCTAATAAACTGTCTCTAGTGCCCCCCAAAAAGTTTCCATGTGACCCAAAATTTTCTTCCCAGTCCATCTCTTTGTGCGCCAAAGGGTTTTGCGTCAGGTTAATGCCTTTAGGCTTGTGTGTCAAGTAGGGTCCACCTCTGGCCAATAAAAAACTTCTCCCTCGCTATTGTGGCCTCCATGGAAGCATGGAGCTTCATGTGGAGTCCTTTCCGCTAGGTTCGGCACTTGTTCTATCTTTGGCTACGCGCCAAAGGCTCCTCTAAATGCCTTTAACCCTTATTTGACTTTAGGGTCATGGATCTTTGACTTGCTTTAACTTTTTATAGAGGAAGTATTTTCAGGACTTACACATACCGTTGGAAAGCTCTTTCAGATCTCTATCCATCTAAGGGTCTTACACCTACATAAGAGATAATTTGCTACCCCAAAATTAGCTCCAAAACACTCTTCTCCTTTTTGTCGTTGTTTCTTCATGTTGGGCCATCAGTCTCCCCCCTGAGACCTTCTTTAACACCTATGTTTCCTCTTGTCTACAATGAACACATTTTTTCATCACCCAGTTTCCATCAATAAAAATATATTTCAACATTCCCCCCCCTTTGGCATTCATGGGAACACCAAAATCAAAACACCTTTTGCTCCAAATAAAACACCTTTTGCAATCTCGTAAGCCTTTTAAGTTCTGCTCCCCCTAAAATGCACACTTGTTTACTGGTTTCTGCTACTTTGGTATCTATTGCAGGTGTTATTGTTTTGCATGATCATTAGATCACTCACCCTTTGTTGTTTGATTTCATCTCTCCCCCTTTGACATCAATGTCAAAAGACACCATTATGCTACCCCTGTCACCATGCTCCATATTTCAACTATATTTCTCTATCATGTTGATCATGTGGACCTGAAAGCTTCACCCTGATATGCTGATAATGCAACAATTTCATTTCTTCCTCTTAAAGGAAGAGCTAGTGTAGGGATGCGAGAGACACAACTCCCAACCTTTGCCTCAAATACTCAAATTGTTCTCTAGGAAGTGACTTGGTGAAGATAACAACAACCTAATCTTTGGTAGGTACATACTCTAGCTTCACAATATGAGCTGCAACTTTCTCTCTCAAGAAATGATACTTGATGGGAATATTCTTAGTCCTGGAGTGAAACAATCGATTCTTTAACATGCTTATAACACTCATGTTGTCACAAATGATGGGGATCAACTTTTCATAGACCACCTGCACATATTACAAAGTTTGCTTCATCCACAAAATTTGGGTGCAACAAGAAGTTGTTGCAATATATTTTTCTTGAGTTGTAGATATTGAAATGAAATCTTACTTCTTTCTCAACCACAAAATTAGACTTGCTCCAAGAAAGAAAGCACCACCACTTGTGCTCTTTCTATCATCCACATCACTTTTCCAATCAACATAAACATAAATATTAAATGAGAAACTTTAACCCTTGGGTACCAAAGTCCATAGTCTATTATTGCTCTAAGATATCTGAGAATTCTTTTGGCTGCTAAGAGATGGCTTTGTGTAGTGCTGCTTGAAATCTTCCAACTATAGCAACAACCTGCATGATGTTTGGTCTTGTAGCTATCAAGTATAAAAGGTTGACAATGATGGATTTATATAAAGTATGGTCCACTACTAGAGTTTCATCCATCTTTCTAAGCTTGCAACCTGTCACCATTGGATTTCTCACTAAAGAGCATTCTTCTATGCCAAATTTCTTCAATACTTCTTTGATATACTTGCCTTGAGAGATTAAAAAACCCTTTGTGGGTTTGTGAAATCTACAATCCAAGGAAGTAGGAAAGCTCTCCAAGAATGGACATCTCAAACTCTACCTTCATATCAACTGCAAATTCATTGTTTAGAAAATATGAATTACTTGCAAAGATGATATCATCAACATAGACTACCACCACAATGATTTTTCCATCCTTTTATTTGACATATAAGTTACTATTAGTTGCACCTCTCTTGAATCCACACTTGAGCAAGTAGTTATCTAGCTTGGAATACCAAGCTCTAGGGCCCTGCTTGAGACCATACAAATCCTTCTTAGGTGTGCAAACATAATTTGGTTTATCTATCAGTTGAAAACCATCTAGCTGCCATATATATACTTCCTCTTATAGTTCTCCATTGATAAAAGAATATTTGACATCCATTTGATAAATTTTGAGCTTCTTAAAGTGAGAATATGCCAAAAACATTCTTATTGATTATAATCTAGAAACAGGAGAGCAAAAGCTTCATCAAAATCCAATCCTTCTATTTGAGCACATCCTTTGCATACTAACTTGGCCTTGTCTCTTACAACTTCTCCATGATCATTCAACTTATTCCTCAATACCCACTTTATGCCAATAACATTCCTGTTTGCAGGTCTTGGAACAAGTTCCCAAGTCTGATTTTTCTATATCTGGTCCAATTCTTCATTCATGGCCTTTAGCCAATGTTGATCTTGACTGGATTGAACAATATCCTTTCGTTCATCCATGGACAATAGGGAAACATGTGCTTTTGTAGGGTCATTGAGAAAATTCCTTCTTGTTTGCACTCCATACTTTAATTCACCAACTATTTGATCAGTTGGGTGGTGTTTTTGTACATACCTTGGTGGATCTCTCGCTTAAGGACTAGAGGATTATTCCTCACTTTCTTCTACAATTGCCTCATCATTCTCATTAAAAATGGTCACTGGTTCATCAACATTGGCTTTTTCCAGTTGTTTCACTCATTAGTAATCGTGCTCATCTACCTTCACATTGATGCAATCAATGGTTCTCTTTTTGACTTTATTGTAGCACCTGTAACCTTTTTTATTATATTAATAACCCAGAGAATTTCCTTCATCAACTCGAGCATCGAATTTCCCAAGTTTCTCATCATTTCTCTTGATGTAGCATTTGCTGCAAAAAAATTTGAAGTGTTTGACTATTGCGAGTATTCCACACCACAACTCATAAGGAGTTTTATCACTGTTAGGTCAAAAATGAGCCTTGTTGAGAATAACCACTGTTATATGAATTTTCTTTGCCCAAAACCTTTACTGATATTTCTTGTATGTCATCATAGCTCTTGCTAATTGTTGCACTGATCTGTTTGCTCTCTCTGTAACACCATTTTGTTTGGGAGTCTCTACCATGGTAAACTACCTCTTAATGCCATTTGATTTGTATAAATCATCAAATTTCTTTGAAGTGAACTCACCCCCAATATCTAACCTTACGCTTTTTATTTTGTAATCAATTTCATTCTTACCCATATCATTGAATTATTTAAACTTATCAAAAGCTTCAGATTTCTCTCTAAGGAATGCAACCCATATCATCCTCCTAAAATCATCAATGATTAGCATAAAATATAGGTTACATGTGGTTTACTACATTATAGATGGTCCACACAAATCCATGTGTACCAATTGCAATGGTTTTCCTGAAGTTTTTTCCTTTCCCTTGAAAGAAACTCGAGCTTTCTTTCCTGGTTGGAAATATTTGCAAATAATATTCTTTGGCTTTGAAAGCCTAGGAAAAACCTTAACTGTATTTTTCTTGCTAAGCTTGACAATAGGGTCAAAGTTCAAATGTCCAAGCCTTTTGTGCCACAACCAACTCTCATATGTCTTTGATAAGCAACACTTCTCTATCTTTCTTTGAGCACAAAGACATTATTGTATGTTCTTACAACTTTGACAACTATTTCTCCTATACTTGTGGACTTGATTTGACAATTTTTAGCTTTTGAAAGCACATCATAGCCTTGATCACACATCTGACACACACTCAACATATTATGTTCCAGCCCATCAACCTACAAACGTTCTTAGCTTTACCTTTTCCATTTGAGATACTGGTCACTCCTTTTGAAATTATTTCTCCTGGAGCATTGTTACCAACGGTCTCGTTACCTAAGTCAACAAGTTTCCAAGTGAGAAAATTTCTTCTATCTCCTATCATATGCCTGGAAAAACCATTGTCCACATACCAATGGCTCCCATCATTTTGAGCATACAAGGAAATGTCACATTGTTAAGTTTTCTCTTTCTCTTTCCAAACTTTGGGTTTCTATTCAATTTTCTCAATAAATGGCTTTGTCTTCTTTTCTTTAAGCCTACAATTAACTGCTATATGCCCAAATTTTTTCAATTTAAAACATTTCACTTGCTAATTCAGGGGAGCAAACAAATTATTATACCTGGGTCTGCTTCTTCTCTGCTGAAATCTTCTCTTGGATATGTGATTTTTGTAAGAGAGATTTACCCTGCAGTTTGCTGCTTTGTGGTCATAATTGGTGCATGTAAAAAAATATCCCGGGAAGACATCATTGTACCTAGATGGTTGCCTTCTACATTGAGTAGAATTTTGGTCAATTTGATTTGCATGGATAGCGTACTCCTTTTGTTGTTGTCGTTGTATTTTCTTAGACTTCTTATTATCTTCTAGCTGCTATGTGGACCCTTCTTTTGCTAGGGGAACAAAGTTAATTTCCTTCTTACCTTTTAATTCAACTATTGTGTTGGACTCAACATCAAAGCCTAGACCAATTCAATCTTTAGAAATGCGTTGAGCCTCTAACATATCATTTAAATTTTCAATCCCTTTATTGAATTTATGATATAAGGTGAGTTGTATTTTGGCTTTCTCCAACTTCTTTCTTAGAAATACAATCTCTCTTTCTAGCTTCACACATACTTGAACTTTTCCATTCAACTATTGGTTCAATGTTTTTTGGATTTTTGTTCCTTCTTCTAGTTGCACAAGTAATGGATAAAAAACCTCAAGCTTCTCTTTCATCAGAGATTCCTTCTAGATTTTTTTTTCTTTCTCAACCTCTTTATTTCCTCAAGGGAACTTACCAGCTCTCCCTCAAGGTTGACTTCTCCCTCTTCATTATCATATTTAATAGCCTCGATTTGCAGATTTTCAATGGCCATAAACATGAATTCCTTAGGCTCTCTTCATCTTTGTCCTCATCTGAGGATTTGTTGGGATCACTTTTATAGGAGCTCTCATCTTGAGCATAGAAACCTCTCTTATTATCCTTCTAATCTTTCTTGAACTTTTCTTTAGGATCATAATTATTTTTTCTTCTTTTCAGGACACTTTGATGCATAATGACCAAATTTTCCACAATTAAAACATTTAAAGGGAAACTTACCTTTGTACTTGCCCGATACTCGCTTGAGATTCCTCACAAAGTTAGCTTATTCTTCATATGGTTCACATAATGTGTCAACAAGCTCATCCTTGCACTTCTTTTTTGCTTTGAAGGATGATTATTCGGCTATAGAATTTCCTTTAGAACTCCTCATTTCATAGGTAGTGAGTAGTCCAAGAAGTTGATCTAGAGAGAGAGTGCCCATATTTGGAATTTCTTCAAAGGTTGAGACCTTGGGATTAAACCTCTCAGGAAGAGATCTTAGCACTTTTTGAATTACCACATCTTCATCTAGCTTCTCATCAAGCCCCCTTATGGTGTTCACAACTTCATCAACTCTTAAAAAATATTTTGCAATATTTTCATCATCATGCATGTTTAAATATTCAAATTACATCCTAAAACATTGGAGTTTAGCTTTCTTTACCTTGTTGTCTCCTTCATAGAAGTTTCTCATCTTCCCCCGGATAGCTTTAACGGATGTTCAATCCATTACTTTGACAAGCTTTGTTTCAGGTAAGCCAGCAAGAAGGGCATGCACTGCTTTAGCATGGCATGAGAAATCCAACTTTTTATCTTTGGTTATTAGTGTTGGAGGTCTTCTATATTCTTCTTCCACAACATCCCATACATCAGCTCTAAGTGATTGAATATAGGTCCTCATCTTCATTTTCCAGAACACATAGTTTGTTCCATTGAATATAGGTGCCTTATTGGTAAATCATCCTTCCTAGTTTGCCATGGTACTTGATCTTTCTTCCAGCTATTAGACTAATCATAAGTAACTTGGATCTGATAGCAATCGTTGGAAACCGAAAAAATACTGAGAGGGGGGGTGAATCAGTATTGACAATTTTACCAATTTAAAAATTTCTTTTATTTAGTGCACATCATTGACTACTTTAGAAATAACTTAAATAACCATTAGAGATATTAATATCAACAATCACAATGGAACACACAAGAAAAAGTAACTTTCATAATTGTTCTTCAATTCATTCATAGGGAAAGCTACAACTTACAATTACAAAGTTCTGGCTTCAACCAGCAGGAAGCTACAACTTCCTAGTTTATCAACTGCAAATGAATGGAGCTACAACCCCACCTGTTCTCCAACACCCTAGTGGAAGGAGCACCAACCCCTAATCAACAATCTACAACTTTATTTGAGACTCACTATTCCATTTTTATCCATTTTCATACTAGGACCATGAATGTCTTCTCTACTTTTCTAACAAACAATTTATCCTTATCACCCCTCAAAAATCACCTACAACAATCTATGATTACTATGAAAAACACCACCTCACCATACCAACACCTTGTTTATCTAGAAGCTTTGTCTCAAAATCAATTGGTAGATTCTACGTGATAAAGCCTTATTTTATAGATTTTTTTTTTATATATTTGGCTTTGAATTTGTGCATGTAGTCTTTATTTTTTCCTTTATCTTGATTCTTCTATGTTCTGGATTGTGTTCACTATTTTGGGCCCCATCTCTAAGCTAAATTGACCTTCTTTACCTTTTTTTCCACTTTAATTGACTTTTTCTACTAATTTTGGTAGGTTATAGGTTTTAATAGTGTTCCTTCTAATTTTAACTACAATTCTATTTTGGCTTAACTACCAAAACTAGCTCTTAACTAGAAGTTTCACCTTTTTGTCTTTAAGCCCCTTTCCTTCTGGCCCTTTGCCTAATTTTCTCCATAAGGTCAGTTTCTGTGACCATGACCTAAGTTATTGGGTGCTTAGCCCTTTTGAGCCCTATACAAGTCTTTTTTTTTCTTTTGCTAAAGACTTTGCATTGTTGGTCATACCTCTAAGTAAGGCGACCAAGGAACAACACTTAGTTTCTCCCAAGTGCCTTCGTGTCTCTTTTCAACTGCCACACTCATGGTCACTCCTTGTGGCATAAGGCCTGGTGTGGGCACTTAGCCCATAGTTTCTGATCTCAACTCTTCTATTTATTTTATTTCTTTAAATGTTACAGGATCTTGGGATCTGGGTTTGGCCCCACTTTCTATTTTCACCATGCCCCTGGTCCTCCACTACTGCATGGAACCTGTGTCCAACGCTAAGGCCGTAGCTCCCATTAACTTGCATGGGTGTTGTTTCCAGGTTGAAATTTTCATGGTGACCATCTGACACTCTCTCCATTTGTTGTCGCTCTGCCTCCGTGGCCCGGTCCCTTATGCCTAGTGTCACCACAAAATGTATTCAAAAATATCGTCAAGGAAATTCCTACGGGATGAGTTGCCATGTGGGTCCTCCCGGTTCCTTTTTAATTGGTTTCTGCTACTATCAATAGGCCAACGTGTCTTGACACCCGTTGCCCAACAAAACCTCTTTTGCACCATTTTAAATATTATAGGCTTATTTTGCCGGGATGACATCACCATGAAATAACTGCTACCACATGTATTCCTTTGAGTGGTGACGAATGTCACACATAAAAGGGCCACTTGGGTGCCCAAAACCATTGAATCTTCCTACCACATTTCCACCTCCTATTGGTTGATGTTGACATCATCCTTTGTTGTCGTTTGGGCCAATCATGATCTGCCATCTGTCTTCCTGGAGAAGAGAGAAAAGGTCCTTCGAGGACTTATTTTGTGACCATTTCCTTTGTTATTTCGTTTTTCTGAAAACTGTCTGGTTCAAGCCTTTATACTTTGGCACCACTCTTGAGCATATTGTGGTTTTGGGAGGGGTGCCCCCGAAGTAGCTCTCCGTTGTTGATTTGCGTGATCAGCTATGCGGGAAACCACTTATGGGACCAAAGAATCCATTTAATGGACTGTCTCTAGTTCCCCCTAAAATATGTCACGTGGCCTGACATTTTCTTCCTAGTCCATCCCTTTGTGTGCCAAAGGGTTTTGCGTTGGGTTAATGCCTTTGGGCCAACCTGTCAGGCAGGTTCCACCTCCGAACAATTAAAAAATTCTCCACCATTCTTGTGGCCTCCACTTAAACTCAAATCTTCGCATAGAGGCTCTATCACTAGGTTTGGCACTTGTTCCATCTTTGATCATGTGCCAAAGGCTCCTCTAAACACCTTTAACCCCATTATATTACTTTGGGGTCATAGAGCTTTGGCTTGATCTAACTTTTGATACAAGAGGTATTTTTAGGACTTCCATATACCGTTAGAAATCTCTTTCAGAGCTATATCCATATGGGTGGCTTACACCAGGATCTGAGATTATCTTCTTCCCTAGAATTGGCTCCAAAGCCTCTTCTCCTTCTTTTTTTTCATTTTTTCATGTTGCTCCATCTGTCTAATCCCTAAGACCTTATTTGACACTTGTGTTGCCTCTTGTCTGCAATGAAAAATTTATTTTCATCACCTTATTTCCATCAATGAAAACATATTTCAACAAATTGCATATTTATGCTCAACTTTGTTGTTACCCATGGAAAAAAATTCAATTGGGAAGATATACTTTCTTTTGAGTTGCATGTCATGTCAGACAAGCTAAAGCATCTCTAAGGACAAACTAGGCACCAAAGTTTTATATGTCAACATTTTTGTTGGATGGGATATGTGGATAGCATGCATTCCCAAGGGTGTATTGGAACTAGAACCCAAAGGATAAGTTTCCAGTTTACATCCATTGCAATGTAATTATCAGAATTGAGTTTCAGAGGGGCATATGATAGATTGGCTAAGAATTTCCTCGCAACCATATTTCAAATGATATATGAGATTGATCCTCCTTGCATGACCAACCAAGTGAAGGAGTCATTACATGATATCACAGTTTTCTACGCCAGAAGGTACATATATCATATGCTTCTTTGATGTCGTATTTCTCCTCATATTATGCCATGATATGTGACTAACAAGGTGGTCTTGCATGAAGTTTCTTATCAATTGAATAAAGGGTTGTCAGGAGTTCTTCACAGAAGGAAGAAGGCCCCTTGGACCACTTTCCCTTTGAGTATTGGAATGTATGAGCTAAAGAGCCACAAAGTAGTAGAGGAAAAAATACAAGAGATAGACTGCTTGCACTTTGCAATCAAAGACTTTCACAAGTATGACCCTAGGAGTGTGTGCAAGCAACATCATGATATGATTGGTTTTTCTTAGAGGTATTCATCGATGGCTACTACAGAAGATGAAAAGGTGAAGAACTGGTATAATTCACTAATAAATACACATCGATAAATTGAAGCCAATTCCCCCCAAGTTCCACTGGCGCAATATGTACAAGTACAGGAGGCACCACAAGCAACTGCTCAAGTAAGGACAGCAACTCCCGGGAAAAGGATAAAACGTGATCAAATGGAAGAAATATCAAGAAATGGAAAGTTGATCCATTGAATAAGGGAGTTATTGAAGTTGAAAATGAAAAGAGAGAATTAGAGGCAAAGATGTAGCAGGAAGAAGAGGATAAGGGGAAGCAAGATGAATTTCTCAGAAAGAAACATGAAGAAAAAGAGGCAAGAAGGAGAGTATAATAACAATAACAAATACAATCACAAGAGGAGGAAGCAACATAGAGGATAGCAAGAGAAAAACTAACATTGGAAATAAAAGAATAATTGGAGGAAGGTGATGCCATCCAACCCATAGATGATGAACCAGGGTCTTTAGCAAAACCTCCTTTTACATGTGGCAATCTCCCATTCGATGAGATAGGAACTACACCTCCACCAAAATAAAAATTCATGGATGTATAAAATGTAACATTCAATCAACTAAAAAAAAGTATCATGCAACAAATGCGAAGATTCTTCTTGAATGATCCTCAAAATCCTATCTATATCCACGGAAAGGTGATAACTGCAAACACTAGGGGGAATCCACGAGAAATCATGGAAGCTAATGTTTCTTTTGCTACAAAAACACATGATAAATCAATATCTATTGAATGATATTGCATGACTAAGGAAAGAGTTGGCTACAGTAAAGGAACAAGCAGAACACCTCACTGCTAAAAATCAATGACTATATTCCCACAACTTCAACACAGTAGAATGGCAGTCAACCATACATGAGGAATTGGGGCCAATGGAGGATACCATGGTGCAATTTTATGATGAAATGACACGTTTACATGAAGTAATAGCATCCCTAATTGGTATATAAAAGAAATAAAAATAAGTCCTAAAGCTCCTAAAGGTGGAAAATAGAGTTGTTGATCAAATCCAGGAATGGGCTACCAAATATCTAGGTGTTCTGCAATATTTGGTTAGAAAGGACAATATTTCCACTAAAATAGACAAGGTACAATTAAGAATCCACCATCATAATTACATATGTCTTGGATAACAGTCGGCTAACACCATAGCTACTTATAGTCAACTACATAATGGTTTGGAGTCCCTGACACAGAAACACGAGATGCCTTCAGTGGTATCACTTGGAGAGATGAGAGGCAAGGATATCATCCTATGAGAGGTGAAGAAGTACATTGAGAAAATTAAACAAACATAAAAACAAGAAGGCACGGAGAAGCTAAGGCTCACATGAAATTGTCATGACTATGGAATAGTGTACAATATAGATCCAAATCCATATTGACAGAATCATTGGAGGTGAAGATGTGTTTTGCAGCTAATTTGTCGATCCAGATCAAATTCATTGCTACAAAATTTATAGCGTAGCATATATTACCAATGAGCTCCATGAAGAAGCAAATGAATTATCTATTTGAAAGCATTTTGTCCTATTAGAATTTTTGTCTCATATAGCCACCATATTATATGTATTTCATCTTTTGTAATAATTTTAATATAATGAAGTCCAAGAGACACATGTAGAATGTAAAATATCATGTATAGAATTTCAAAGGTTGTATGGCATCCCATAGGTCATAAAAGTTGAATATCCATGATAAAACTGAAAAGTCAATATCATTTGTTATAAATAGATCCTCATAAATCAAGTAAAGGGCTTGGATTCTTAGAGTTTGGCCTTGGCTTCTCTTTTATTTCATATGAGGTATATCATTCTTTGGAGAAGAAAGGTGTATGTTCATGTTCTACTACTAGATCTAGTGTGTCACCTATGTATCAGTGTACTTGGAACCTTTCATTTATAATCAGAAGCTCCTTGAGCTAACACTTCTTCATGCATGTATCATGAATGTAGTAATACTATTCTTGATATGTTTGTGTATATTTTGGAATAATGCATACTAAGAATAATGAACTATTCCGTTGCTTAGATATGGATATTGGTTAATGAGTGTTGTTATGATTTGATGATTGTTGTTTATCTTGTGAACTAATTTGCAGGAAAATCAAGAACTCTTTCTCTTCCACTCGCGGGTCTCCCTTAGGATAGTAATATTACTTCTCTAACTGGAGGCTCATTTCCCTTTAATAGTTGTGGAAGTTTCTTGGTATTCTACATTCCATGTCACACAAAGCTTACATACTTGTTGCCCCAAAGAGGTGTTTGTGATCTCTTGTGTATGTGTTGTAATCAAGGCGTACCTCTAAAACCTTTGCAATGGTGGTTGGACCATATAGACGGATGGTACTCCTACACCAAATAGTGTCAAGTGTAATTGGTACCTCACATCGAGGAGATCCCTTATATGTTGGCAGTATCAAATACCATCAACAATCACTTAAAAAAAAGATCCTCTAATCACCCATTAGATCACCAGTAAGTTACATACATTATTTCATGGAATATCAAAATGGTTGAAGATTGATTGATATATCTATGATATTTGAGGCCTTCTAGATCCAAAATTTTATTTTATAATACTATGATATGTATTTTTTGCAATTCCATAGGTGTAAACTAAATTTTATCTGCCAACTAAAAGTTATGGTAACCTTCCCAAAATTTGTTGATGTTTTGGCCTCTTCCCATAAACAAATTTGTATATCTTTCCACATGTCCAATTCTTCAAATATAATTCTGAAAATTGTACTTTAGGTACTTCTATATGTCTCCTAAATTCCTGAAGGTTTCAGAGTCTAAAAATTTCCAAACCAAAAGATATAGCAAAAATACAAAGATGACTTGCTTAAAATTTATTTCAAGACTATTCATAAACCCTAACTTGCATAGGTTATATATCCCAAATTATAAAGAACCAAATTTGAAAAATTTAACGATTTTTTCCTTGATATTTCTCCTTCATATATACAAGTTTCAATTTTTGAAGCCTCATAAAAAAAATTATTGTGAATATGCCAAACTGACATGGTTTGAAACTGATTTTAGAAGCATTTAGGAACTTGGAATTCCTTATAGAATATATATGAAATTCTAGTGAACCAATATCTAAAAGTTGAACCAGATGTTCACCATGATATTTCCTTACTTGGATTCAAGTTTCATATTATGAATCCTTACAAAAAAAAAAAATGTCATAGAGAAAATGATAAACTAACTTGTTTAGTAATGATTTCGGAAGCATTCAAAATTCCTAACTTCCTTAGAGCATATATCTGAAAATATAGTGAGCCAAGATCTGAAACCTGAACTGAATGTCTCTTAAGATTTCTTCTCACTATTATCCATGTTTCACCATCTGAAACCTCCAAAAAAAAAGAGGCAAAAATGCCATGATGATCTATTTGAAGTAGCAAAACCCTGGGATCATGATCTTTAATACCAAATGTTATAATCATTGTGCTTTAAAAGCGATAAGAAAATAATAATTACAATTTTGTTCAAAGGGAGGGAAATCCTTTGACAATCAAAAAAAGGTCAGGACGAGTATGGGTTAAATACAAGAGTTTTCCTACAAGTTGACGATATAAGGTAGCATCAACTTCAGGAGAAGTACAAGAGACTGAAAG